>NDGN011483277.1:0-17732 GCA_002564285.1 Tympanoctomys barrerae
CAAACACAAGGGTAGGGCATATGTCTCGGTGGCCCTTGTCCTGGGTACACTTGGAGAGCCTCTCTTGGAACTCTTGGTGGCTCCAAAGGGGAACTCTGTACATGTCAGACAGTTCTGTCAGCTCTCCAATCTCGGGACGGTTTTTACAGCTAGAGTTGCATTTGCCTTGGACGCGCATACGTAATTTTCACAGCTCCTTTGTGAAATGTGGATGCTGTTATAAACCCATTGTGTAGACAAGTAGGGCTCAGAGTTAAGAATCTGTGCAAGGGCACATAGCTGCCAAGTGGGAGAGCAAAAGTGTGAATACGGAGCAGCCTACTCTCCAGTGCATGCGCCAAGTCACCAAGTGTGTTTCCACCACTTCTAGCTTTTGAGGTGTTTGTCCTAAGACTACAAATCTGCCCTTTTCCCTCCCAGTGCCCCAGTGCTTTACAAAAAAAAAACACCAAAAAACAAAGCCTACCACTTCCTCTTAACATCCACCTCTTCGTATTTAGTAGCAGTGACCAAAGCAATAGAACAGGTTTAAAAACGCAACACACACAAGTCCTGAGAGCCCCTCCTTCTATATCAACTCAGCCAATCCGAGGCCCTGTGGAGCTGGGGTGGGGCTTAAGGAGGAGCCCACGTATTGCGCATGCTCATCTTGTCTCCCTTTCCCAGCTGCTGGATGACCCCAGTGCCTGGGATCCGTGGGGCTCCTTTGTTCCTCCAATGGCAGCATGGTGATGGTTTCGAAGCTGCTTTTTATCTTCCCCATGGACTTCTCCTCCACCCCTGGATACCCCGGTTCCCTGGGTGAAATTTTCTCTGCTGGATATAAACGGGGCTTTTCATACTCCAGGCTGGATCCCATGGCTACTGTAGCATTCTCACGTATGATTGCAGTACTTTCGAGTTTTACTTCAGAGACGGAGAGGCAGACCCTATGGCTGGTTTGGAGCCCTCTCATTAAATGCAGCCAAACCTCTGTGTTTGCTGTGGCTGTGGTATGGGGGAGGAGATGAATGGAATGTGTGGTGGCCCTGTTTCTCCTGGTGGCTAGGCTGGGGGAGCCAGGAGAGCTTAGGGTCCCTCAGGAGAGCTTAGGATCCCTAAGTGTTTTTGGACACAGAGGCAGCCGTAGGTCCTTCCCCACAGCCCTGATCCTGGCTTTGAACTCCTTCAGAACCAGCCCAGTTTCAGGTTGTAGCTGCGGTTTTCTGTGAGGACCTGGAAGTTGTTTCGATCGGTGTGATGGTCCCTGGCTCCAGCCAGCTGTGACATATGCTGCTGGCCCATGGGGTCCAGGGATAGGGACATTTCCATCTCACTCCAGGAAAACCTGCAGATAAACGCTTTCCAGTCCTGACTCGGTCCTTTCGGCATAACACAGCCGGAAAGCACCGACTGCTCAGTTGTGCCCCACAGGAGAGCCGACCGTGTCCCGGATGTGACGTTTTATCTCTGTACCCTACATATAAGACCAATAAGAAGAGTATACAGACGGCACTGTTCTGATAGAACCTACTGCTGTTTGTTTTAACCATGATCCTCCATTCTCTACACATCACTTCCTATAGTATCTTATCCCATATTACGTGTTGATTTGGGCCAGATGGCTCTGGGTGTCTTAAGTTAACTGCGATTTACTAAAACTCACTCCTCCTCCCCCATCTCCAGCCCTTTCTTTTCAGAAGACACCTTTAGACAATCACCATTCACCGCCAACTCAAAAGATCTGCTGCCCAGTGAGTCTGTGCTCCACGGAAGAATATCCACTCCAGGTATGGACACAACATTGACGTCACTCTTATAATGGCTTGCTTAAGAATTGCTTTTCCGCAGCATGTGGGTTTTCAGATACTTGCTTACGCATTGTAGATATTTTGGTGAAGATAGCTTTTAGAAAAGGAGATGTGCAATGAAATGCTCACAAAAATTTATCAAAATGAAATAATTGATGCTCTCTTCATCTTTGCTTTAAAGGCTTATTGCTTTAGGAGCTGGCTGTCCTTTACTCGCGGATATTTCACACATCCTGTGAATTTTTCCTTAAAATAATCAGGTATAACCTGAAAATAATTTGCCTTAAATATTATCAGTATTTTAGGCAGGCAGCCAACAAGATACCAGAGGACAGTGGTGAGAACACTAGTTTCCAGCAGTCAGGTTGTGACCCTGGCGGCATGTGGGTTGCCACAAAGACCACACTGGTTGCCATAGAAGCAACACAGCTCATCAAAAAAACCTTGCTACCCAGGTTCCATCCCTCTTCTTAGCTATGATGATCTACGTCTATCCATCAAGTGCGCCTTTTGCCTTGTCAGCCATCAAAACATAATTTCCTATCCATTCTTCCTTTTTGGTTTCTCCTTTCCAGAATAAAAGAAAAGATGTGTTTGCTGTCCCCTTACCATCGCATGGCCATCACTCAGGGCAGGTCTGTGTTCTCAGAGTTATTACTGAATGAAAACATTTGAGGACCACGCCACACTTCCTCCCCTCCCTCACCCCCACTCCCATCCCACCACCGACTCAATAGCCAGGAACTTCCAGCCAGTTGTTTCTTTCCTCCTAGCTGTTGACAGAAACTCAGAAGCCCTCAGTGCTGACCGTTCTCTTCATGCATATAGGAGCACACAAAGGGAGACCCAGGCTTTCTGTGTCTAGGAAGGATTTGCGATAGCAGTAGCATTATCAGCCCTGTTACCCTTCAAGAACAAAGTCCAAGCATCTTCCATGTCTCTGAGGAGGCCTGTGTAACAAGAATCCTGGAAGGGTGATTAATTTACACTACCAAGTCAAGCCACATAGTCGGAAATGTCTTTTTTATTTTTATTTTTTTCCTAATGTATGTGGTACAGGGTCTACAGGGTCTCATTACACAGATCGGACTTGCAGTAATACTCCTGTTTTCAACCTCCCAAGTGCTGGGACTACAGGCATGCGCCACCACACCCAGTCTCAATCACTGTCTCAGTGCGCCCTGAGGGCAGGGCTGGCACACTAGGGATTGAACCCCAGCCACTGCACTCTGCCTAAGCAGGCACTTTAGTCCACTGAGCTATCTGGCTGGCCCCCGGAATGCTGACTTCAGGTATCACAGGTCATTGGAAGTGGTTTGTKACRCACAGTTGGAGAAAGGTGGCCCTTCGTCCTTCTTTAGTTCTGTGACGGCAGATCTATCTCTTATCTCCACACGTCCAGCGAGGGTCTATTTTCTTTAGCTTTGCAAGAAGGGCTTTTCTTTTCACCCCCCAGAAATAACATGCTTACATAGAACACATTGCATAGTACTTGGTTCCACAAGTGGAAAGAAATTCTACTTACCTTAAGTCTTCATGCTCAAGCAGGGCCTCTTGGAACTACTGTTTGCTTCTCATAGCGTCATTTTTGAGTAGCCATCTCCCTGGTCTCCCAATTATTTCCCTGCTGTTAAGTTGACTGATTGTGACTTTCTAATGTTAAAATAACCACGTAGGAATTGCCTGTCAGAGTGCTTTGACCCATACAGCCAGTATCCCGTGATGTATATACAAACTGTGCATCACTGGTGCCATGTCTGGCTTGGCTGTGTTAAAAGAAAGGTTTATTGATTGAGTTTAGCAGAGTGATACTTGTCTATGTTTAACTGTGTGTAGAGATGTTTTCTGGGATTTGCTTGCTTGATAGACTTATATTACAAATTACATAAATTTACACCTAAAGTTGACTTATGTGGGGACAGGGAGGATTAGCATAACTGCTATTTTTTAAATAGAAATACATCCTGCCTAAGGATAGTCAATGTCATCTTCTTCCAACAGAGCCTTTCGTTAGGCAAAGGGAGGCTGAAAGGATTAATTTATATTTACATTTTTTTTTCAAAATGAACAACTAAGAAGCAACTCTTGTTGTTTAATAAGCAATATAAAAATAGTTTGAAAGTAGAGTTCATATGAGAAAAAATTTAAATGATATGGATAGCCTTGTAATCATGAGATTCTTGTAATTTCAAGACAGTCTTATAAGGAAAGCCTTAGTAATTTGGACTAATTGTGGAGAAGACTAATCTGAATTAATCAAAACTTGAAGAACATACTTTCAATTCTGGATAGTGGTAAATGGCCATTATATACTGTCCATAGCTCCATAATGCCTTTATCATTATTCTGAAATTCAGAATAACTTACCAACAAAATATGTTGAATAAAATGTTGGGTGTTTTTTTTTTTTTGACCAAACCTAATGGAAGGCTATTTATGTAATTACAAGAGAGAAATTCATAGATTTTGTTGCAAAAATATCAACACACTTGGTGATGAAGTGTTGCTGTTTGTGTATTACATAGAACATGTTTTATGCACCAAATTATGCCCCTGAAATCAGAAAATGTATGAATCCTCAAGTACATCTGACCCCAAGTGTTTCTGATAGATACTGCAGATCTACATTTATTTTAGTATTGTGCTAAACCCAGAACTGGGAATAAGGAGACTGAAGATCTTACATTTATAAGGTAAAAGAATCATGGGTGCTCATGGAACATTTTGAAAAACCAGTGGGCTGCAGCTTTTCATATGAGAGCAAATGTAGAATCCCTACAGGGTTTTTCCAGTGTCTGGAGGAAGCATTACCAATCAGGGCCTAGGGTAGAAAGAGAGGAGGGGCCCAGAAAGCAGATAGAGGATAAGTTGACTGGCTTGGGAAGCTAGAGGGCTTAGTGGTAGTAGCTGTGCAGAAATGGACTAGTCAGGAAGAGGACAGCTGGCTATGGTGTCCAGGTGGGAAATCATTTGTTGTTGGAATGAAAATGAAAGCCCCAGAGTCCTTAGAAATCTTTCCTCAAGTAGTTCAAACTCTACCATGAAAATATTATTTCTGCTCTTCATTTGCTTAGCAAACTCTTCTTTCCACAGAAAATGCAAAGATAAATGTCATCCCAGAGAATTGTCTTAGATTCCCGATTGTTAGAAACCATAACTAATGAGGTTTAGCATGCCTAGTGGCAGTCTGAGAAATCCCTACTAACATTACAGATACACAGCATAATTTCAACAATAGATCTTGGCGTCCTTCTCAATACGGCTACAGTCTGGATTTGAATTGGACCCCAAAGGCCAGCTGTGGAAGGCTTTGTCCCTATTTTGGTGTTAATGGTGGGTTGTAGAACTTTCGGAGGTGCATCCTAGGGGGAAGCAATGAGGTACTGGAGGCTGACTCTGCAGGGGACTTTGGACCCTTGTGCCTCCCTTCCACCTCTCTCTTTCGCTTCCCAGCTACCATGAGATGAGCAGTCTCCTCTATCAGAAGCTCCCAACGTAAGATGTACCGTCCTACCACAGGCCCAGAAATCAGCAGGGTCAAGTAACCATGAAACTGT
The DNA here is from genome assembly GCA_002564285.1 of Tympanoctomys barrerae. Taxonomy (NCBI): domain Eukaryota; kingdom Metazoa; phylum Chordata; class Mammalia; order Rodentia; family Octodontidae; genus Tympanoctomys; species Tympanoctomys barrerae. The sequence continues at coordinate 5,348 of NDGN011483277.1, forward strand.
GAGCCAAAATCAACCATTTTCTTTATTAAGTTGGTTTCCTCAAGTATTTTGTTATAGCATCAGATGGCTAACACATTTACTTCATACCAGTGAGATGAAGTTCTCTTTCAGACATCTTCCAACTAAGCCCACAGGGCAGGGGAAGTGGGTAAGAGGATCAGTGCAAGTAAAAGAGCTCTCAGCCAAGCAGATTGAGGGTAAACTCAGTGTGTTACGGCTGTGTTTCAGTCCTGATGGAGACAGAAGGATATAATGAGGGAGTAGCAGAGTGGGTAAGGTTGGTAGTAGAACAGTGGACTGTAAAGAAATCAAGAATAGCACAGTTAACTAGGAAGTTGCCTTCAGCAGATGGTATCTAAAACTCACAGCTGCCACCAACAGAAAGAAACAGAATAAACACAGAGCCTTACCATGTCCTGGCCTAAGTTGTTGCCAGTCTTTCTAGACTGACTTGCCTGAGAACCAAAAAATGCTCAGAGCCAACACCCAACACTGTGACCTGCTGTGAGTGTCTTAGAGGTGACAACAGGAAGTGACAAAGTGAATGCTGCTTTTGACTAAAGTCATCATTGTGGGGACAGATACCTTTAAAGCCATCCCCCCATAAATGAAAGCAATAAATGTTGCTGAGTGCACTTGGGCGAGGGTGATTTTACAGAAGAAATAAGAGAGCTTTCCTATTATGACTGAGGCAGATCTACAGACCTGTGTGAGTCAGTGTACTCTGTTTAATGTATACTGGTCTCATTGGTCCAAGATTTACCTGAATAGAAGAAAGACGCTGAAGTTAATGCTGGGGGGGGGCATAAAGATTGATTCATATTAAGAGTAGATTCATGCCCACTGGGCTTAGAATCACATGTGTATAAATCCACATATGACTGAGTTGTTGAGGCAGAAGGATCACAAGTTCAAGACTAGCCTGGACTACGGAGTGAGACCTTGTTTTGAAAAAAAGAGTAGACTCATTACCTTTGTACCTGCAACTGTTTTTATTTTTCCGTCAGCTTTGAGTAAGCGAGAGCTATTAAGGGAACTACATAAAAGTGTGCCTTGGTACTGCTTCAAAACAATGTGGAACTGCAATTCTATGTTATTACAATTTTGAAGTCACAGTATGTTTGATATGTATTAAGCCAAAAAGCAAAACACAGCCAGAATGGGTGTGAAGGAAAATGTGGGTCTCCGGGGATTCCTTCCTGGTATTCGCAGTCACCAATGCTTCTGTTTGTTATTTCAGACGGAGGCTGGGGTTAATGGTACGAAACATATCAGCAATTACATTTGTAAATCTCTAACTCCATTCTTTGCTAACTCGCTTTTCAAAGAAAGAAAAATTGGTCATTATTTATAATATACCAATAAGAAGTAAAAAATCAAGAACACTAGCATTCCTCTAAAAATAAGATGGGCAGGGGAGATTTTAGTTCCATTTATACTTGGTATGCCAATCAGGATTTGACATTAAGTCAAAAGAGAGGTTTAGAAATTGTTGGCCTTGGCCCCAGGCCAGTTCTTGGCCCATTTTCCTTTCACTTCTTTGCCCATCAATCTAACCCAAGTAGTCCTGTCCTATTCTTTCATATTTTGGATCTCAGATGTTCCCCAAAGAACCATGTATTGAAGACTTGGTCCCCTGTAGATGGCACTGCTGGTGCCAGCTCCCTGGGGCATGTCCTTGAAGGGGAGATCGAAATCCTGGCCCCTCCATCCCCCTTTCTCTCTTTCCTGTCACAATATAGTGATCAGTTTTACTCTACTGTATGCTCCCTGCCATGATGTTCTGCTTCAAGAAAAGCTCAAAAGCAACAGAGCCAACTGACCATTGACTGATAGCTCTGAAACCATGAGACAAAATAAACTTTCCTTCCTTATAAATGGTTTATCTCAGGTGTTTACTCACAGTAGGGGAAGCTAACCGATAAACCTTTCTGAAATCTAAACAAATGACACGTTGCACTGTAGCATCACCTGCAAGTGTCCCTCAGCTGCCACGCTACTGGCTGGAAGTAAAAGCCTTCTGGGAGACACTTGGTTTAAAATATATATCTTAAGGTGTGCCTGTCTCACTTTTATATGTTAAAGAGTCCTACCTCCTATTAAGAAAGACAGACAGACACTAACATACAAAGCTGTTCTAGATTACAGGAAAGTTTCCCTCAGTCCTAATTCAAACATAGCAAATTCTTTTTTAAAGCTTGGCTAACTCATAAACAGTAGAACATTGCGCGTTGGTGAACATCTCTAATTTAAAACTCTTTTGATGAAGCCATCTCATTCTGTGCAGTGCCAAAATGAACAGTTATCAAGGGCCTACTAGGCTGTCAGTCAAAGGTCATATGTCATCTCTCTAATTCTGGAAACAACTCATTGAGACGTGGGAATTATCCACAATCTACCGATGACCAAGTGGTCTGAAGTTTTAATATGTTGTTCCAGGTCATAGAGCTGCCAAGTGACAGCACAAGCATTCAGACCCAGAAGTGCACGGTGCATTTTCTGCATCTTGTTGTGCTCTCTATCAAGACAGATGATGAGCCAGCAGCCCAGGAGCAGAAGGCACACTCCCCTCCACCCCTCCCTACAACCCCAGCGTGTGCTCACTTGCTTCTTGAGCACTTGGCTTTTATTATTTTTTTATTCTACTTTTTCCTTCATTTATTCACTCTTTGCTATTTCTGCAGTACTGGTAATTGAACTCAGGGCCTTCATACTGAGGTACACTGTCTGCCTCATTTTATTTTATTTTTGAGTCAGAGTCTTACTGATTTGACCACTTGGGTTCATTCTGCCTCAGCCTCCAAAGTAACTGCAATTACAGGCAGGCATAAGCCACCATGCCTTGTTAGGATTTTAGTTATTGCTCATAGATTATCTTCTTTCAGTTAGGAATAAAATTTGGTCCTTTAAGATAATCTGCTGTTTAGGCAGACTCAGGGGCCGGGAGTTTGATCCCTGGGGCTGCCGTGTTGCCCCCTCCCCCACCCTCAGGGGGCAGGCTGAGCAGTTGAGCCTGGGTGTGGTGGCATGTACCTGTAATCCCAGCACTAGGGAGGCTGTAAGCAAGGGGATCACTAGGAGTCCCGTCTACACAGTGAGACCCTGTACACCCTGAATACCCTGTCCTAAATACAAAAAAAAAAAAAAAGTAAAGATAATCTGAAGAATTTATGTGATAAATATTTACTGTTTATTAATATACTTTTAATTTTTTACCCTTCTGTGCTTATCTTTTCTTTTCCCTTAATCCTTGGTAATATCATGGTCATTTGAAGTCCTGCTTTTGCTTAGCACATCACTATATTTTAATGCACTGCCGCTTTGTAGTAGTTTCACTGAGTTGTGATAAAGCTCTCACAAATAAAAAGGACCAGATCACTGAGTGGTGAGCTAGCTAGCAGTGAGTGGAAAGTTCTAGACTGAGATTGAGGAGAACTTGGCTTCCTTCTACCCCTGTTTCCAGTAAAAGGAATTTAGATCTCCGAGCTCCTCCCATATAGAGTCCCCTATCTTGAAAGTTTGCCAACTGCAAGGATGTTATAACTTCAGCTGTGGTCCCTGTCTGTGTTTTTTAAGTCCAAAACTATATCTAGTACAGGGAAAAATCAGAGTCTAGTGGAGGGATGTCATCTTAAATTTCTTTTCCTAAACTTCTGTCACACATTCCACCCAGAACTGGGGAGGGAACAGGTCCCCATACCTACTTCTTTGAAGAAAAACAGAGGTGGACAGTGGCAGTGACTGGGCGGGGCGTGGCTTAGAGGAATTCTTTCTCCATTTGCCCAGGCCAGCTGACTCCTTTGCAGATGGAGTGCCAAAGATATGCCTCTAGGCCGTGGATAAGGACGTGCATTATTTCAGACTACGACAGCGGTGGTGCCAACAGTAGACCAGTTACACAATTTACAGGTTGAGGAAACATTTCCATTTATAATGCAAGCTGATAGCCATAGACTAAGGACATGTAGGCTGGTGTATCTTCTTCCTGTTGTGTTTCAAATAGGAAAACTCTTGCACAGTGCATATGGCATTCCTTTGATGTACTTGGGAAATGAGTTGTGGTCTCGGCAGCTGTTTATTAGAGACAGGAAGTTTTATAGTTACAGATTTTCCTAAACCAGATAATGTCATTTGAAGCTAAAAATGTTGTGCTCCCAACTAACCCCATCTGTGCCTCACCAGCTGGTTTGGTCTTATTGTAGGTATATTCCAAAGAAGGGTTGTCAGCCCTTCAATATTGTATGCAGAGTCAGGTCTTTCTTTAGGCATTATCAGCTTTGTGTCTGATTTAGTCCTGCTCAAAAATGGAACTAGTTAAAACTGGTTGAATTGTTGGTCTCTGTAGACCAGCGATTATGGACTCACCTACTGAAGTGCAGATTTTTAAAAGGATCGTTACCTTTACAAAGGAGAAATTTATATCTGATTTGGATGGCTCACCTGAAATATCTATGCAAGGCACAAAGAGCAGGAAAGAAAAAATCCACCATGATTGCTTAGCCAGGCTCCATTATTTCGCCCACAAGATACGTGGGCTGAGTCAGTTGGTATCAAAGACAATACTTAGTAGGAAATGGTCCAAAAGCCTTTTTTAAAATCCAGGTTGAGAATTTTATTTCTGAGGCCCAGGGGCCCTTGCCCCCAAAGCTGTGGCCACTTCAGCCTTGGCCGGGTGTCTTCTGCTGAGCAAAGCGTACGTATGTGCTCATATCAAGTATTCCAAATGCCGTTTATCAGCGCTCAGCAAAGTCTGTAGTTGTGTTTTTGCTTTTGCAGAGACTACTTACATGCATTGAGAATGAACAGTGCTATAAAAGGCCAAATTCTGAGTACGTGTAATGGATGATGGAGAGTATTTGTTTGAAAATTGCAATGGAGTGACCCTGGCTTCAGTTTGGGACTAATTCAATCTACAAGGCCTTTTTCATATATACAATATGTTCTTCCATTCCTCTGCTATCAAAAATACATATTCTCATTTCATGCAATTTCTTCTTTGTGTTTATTCCTTTTCAGGGCAGCTACTGCCCTCCGGTAACCAGGGTAGGGAAAAAGAGAAAAGTCATTCCAGGCGCAAAGTGGACCATCTATTTTCATTCAGACAAATGATTCTGCATTCCCCTATGTGGGCTAAATGAGGGCTGCTCTGTAAGAAAGACACCCCACATCGCCCCGCAGCCCTTTCTGGATGTGCTAGTTCATGGGACGACAGTTGGGGGCTTCATCTCCTTCCCGTCCACTTCTGTCCTTCATTCACTGTGCTTCCCTTACCAGGATCTTTAGTTTCTCCATTCACAGCTCACTGTTCAGAAACAAAAATGTTACCTAAAAGCCAAAGGGCGGCCATTGTTTTTGTTTGCTTACTACTAGGTTCCTCTTGGTGCTTTTACAAAGAGGCCCCAAAAGCTCTATAAATTAGTCTGGTCCCAAATCGAGCACATCATTTCCCCACCTCACACTTTCCAAACCTTTCCTGTCCAAAACTATTAATGAATGAATGAAAATTGCCCTCTCCTGTTTTTTCTATCTTAGTAGATGACATCATCACCATGATCATATCATCATCGTGGTCGCCATCTCCTAATACCACTCAGCCCTAAGATTTGACATCATTTGTTCAGGTTTCCCCAGGATCAGGCCTTGAAATCAAGATTTGAGTACGATGAGGGCTTTTTTTAGAAGTTAGGCCAGAAAGACAATCAGATGATGGGAATATATGCCAGGAAAAGGGGCAGCTGACAAGCTATCAATGTAGGCAACTGGAGAGGAACTTCCCTCGAGCTATAGAACCTTTGGTTTCTCCGCAGGACTCACGCATTGAAGGCTTGCTTATAAGCCTGTGGCACTATTTCAGGGTGAGGCCTAGTGGAGGAGAGTCAGGTCACTGGAAGCCTGCTCTAAGTGGAGGTACCTGAGTCAGGTCACTGGAAGCCTGCTCTAAGTGGAGGTACCAGAACTCTGGCCCATCCTGTTTCTGTCTTTTCTTCCCGCCTCCTACAGATGTGTACCTTCCCCTGCCATGTGCTCCACCATGACATGCTGCCTTGCCACAGGCCCAAAGACAGGGGCGTGAAGGAACCATGGGCTGACACTATCAACTAAAATAAGCCTTTCCTCCTTAAGAATTAATGACCTCCAATATTTTATCACAGTGACAGAAAACTGACTGGGGAACTCTGGGAAGCAATGTAGGACACACACTTCAAAGTTTCCAACATGAAGGGTGAAGGAGGTGGAATACTCAGCTCTTTCAGTCATTGAATAAAACTGCTCCCATGAGAGTTAATTCCCTCCTACTCTAGTCTACCTCACAGGAGGGCCAGGCAGGCTTCAGTGGCCTCAGAAAGCCCTTGGGAAATTGATGCAGGTGCTAGAACAGGAAGTCAGACACTGAGGTAGAAAGTAAAGGTATATTTGAAAAGGAACATTATTACGGCTAAGTCACCTACTACAACCATGCAGTTACCAGGACCTCCTGCACTGATCCTTCTAGATCTTTCCTTCTTACGTTCTTTCCATTCAATTCCAATTGACAGTTCCTTTGTCCAGGGCTTCGCCACTGACTCCATGTGCTGCCCCACCCTCTGCTGTCACACGCTCTTATCCCTCTGTCCTGCAGCTAGATTTGTTTTTCTAGACGGCATGTCTCCCTGCTCCATCCTAAATTTGAACACCATTTGTTTGACATTTAGGACTGAACCCTGCCCCCAGTTCCACTTCCATTGTCCTCATGACAAAGTCTAAACTTTGACCTACTCTGTCATCATATTCTACTCTTTTTCCCATAGTCTCCGCTCTTTGGAAGACATTCCCTGGAATTCTGAAACTTGTTTAGATTCTACTTCCTTTGATGTTCTTAGATATTTACAATTTCCTGCTTTCTCCCTAGCTTAGTTATAAGGCCCTTGTCGGGCCTAGACTATCTTGTTGGTCATTATTCCACCAGAAGCTAACACCCACTGTGGTTAGTCATCAAATTGTGAGGAAAGTATGTTGTTGAAAAGCTGTTTGTAGAACAACAGATTTACATGTTTTTAAAGGGAGAACATGTGAGACTTTGATTATAATAAAGATCTTTTTTTTTTTTTTTACTATAACCTAAAAATGAATCCCTTTACAACTGTAAGATGTACAATCAATCCCTTTAGAAATGCAGTTGGTCTGTCTAATGGGACAGACCTGCACACACGATCAAGGAACTCCTTATAGAATACAGTGGTTTACATCAGCAGGTGAAAAGCTGTAGAACTATCATGTTCATTTTTTCACCTGGAATGCAGAGCTAACTGCTGACTACTGAAAAAGCTGTAGGGCATCAGGCAGAGAGCAGGAGGTAGAGGTACAAGAAGACTAGATGGGCTGATGGGAAATGTCAGCATTTAAGTTAACAAGGCCAGGCCTGTTGCCAGTCACGTGTAGTTCCAGCTGCTCTGGAAGCTGAGGAAAGAGGCTCTTCCTGCACCCAGGAGTTTGAGGTCAACCTGGACAACAAAGAAAGACCCTGCTTATTTTTTTCTAATTAATTAATTTGAAAAGACAGTACTGGTTTTCAGGTGTAATAATAAACTCTTCAGTCATAGAATTTTCTGTGTCATTATGTCCCATATTAAAAAGTCTGAAATTAATCCAGGTAGAAGTTTCCCTATCTTTGAGCTAACAGATGTTTTTATGGTTCCTTTTATGAAATGCACTTCTTTTTAAATATGATCTTGATCCAAATAGGGTAGCAGTTCACATAGGAATCTAAAGTAAATATTTACAGGAAACTGTGTGATAGATTTGAATTTGGACCTGAATCGATACAGAGTTCGAACAACCCACGAAATGCAAATATGACTTGGAACAAATATTCTGTAGATTAAATTGAACTACAAAGAATGTAGATAAAACAGTAATTCTTAGTGAGTTTTCTTCGGTGAGCCCCTTCCATGAGAAGCCAGTGTTAAATGAGGGTTTTCTAGCCCATGAGTATAAAGCGTGTTAGAAATCCATATGAATGATCTGATGCCATCATTGGAAAACATGTATGTACAACAGGAAAAAGGGTCAGAAAGGATATTAAAAACATAAGCTTTGGGCTGGGGAGATAGCTCAGCAGGCATAAGCATCTGCCTGGCAAGCACAATGGTCCCAATTCGATCCCCACTTCTGCCAAAACAAAACAAAACAAAAAAATGTTAGCTTTACTTCAGTTTAGTTGTGATTGCAAGTAATTTTAAACTTTTGGGCTGCCATTTTTATAATAAGTATGTATTATTTTTATAGTCAGGAAACATCAATAAGTTATTTTCATTTTGAGCAAGGAGCATCTGTCTTATGTGTCCTCATACTGAATCCTTGACAGCAGATCTCCCTAGGAGATTCTACCCCAAGGATTCTGCCTAGAACTTTGGATAAGATCAACTTTGGCAGAACCATACTTAATGATGACCCCCAGGATGAAAACACTAGACATGAATCCAAAATGAATGGAGACCCTTGGAGTTGGAAGAAGTGAAAATGCTGAGGCAGACACCTTGCTGAGGGAAGTCTGGTGCGCAGAATCCATCTGAAAATATCAGACTACCTCAGAGTAAGGAATGTGGTATCTATGGCCAGCGGTTGTTGGTGCCTGCCATTTTCACGACTTCCCCATCTCCTGTTCAGTGCAAGCTCAGGTACCTTTTTCCCATCTGGGCCTTTCTGGTCAAGATGACTCATCCTGCTAGCTACAGAGTCTAGTTTCCTACTGTAAGTATCCAGGAATGAGTAACACTTATTTTTAACTTCAATGAAATGAAGCTCCGGGACCTTCAACTGAAAGACTGGTAAATGGGTGGGTCCTGGGAAAGAGGCTGGAAAGGTTATCAGGGAAATCAGCTATGTTTACAGGAATGGAAAAGAGGCCAGGAAACAGCATAATTACAAAGTAGGATAGCCCTAGAGGTAGAAGGATTTACCCTCCCCCCCAAAAAAAAGAAAGTCCAAACCCCAGCTGCCATTTTTTCTTAAGAGTACAGAGACAGGAATTAATCAATGTGGATTTTAAGTAACCATTTTGTAGCAAGATGACTCACACCAATTAGTTTTTGCTCGCTAATTTTGAGTGTACTGTACAGGCAGTTGCCAAGAGAACCAGGGGAAAAGTTTACTCAAATGATAAAAAGGAAAAAAAAAAAAAGAAAAAAGAAATGTGTGTTCTAAATGCTTTTAACATATACACATGCTTTGGCATGTGAAAGTTATTTTTGATTCTATTTTCAGTTAAATTGTTTTTCATTTTTATGAAACATGTTAATTTTTAAAGTACTTCAATCTATCTCCCAACTGTTACTTTTATCACTCAAAATATGGTATTTTAAAAATATCATCACTGGTGTCATACCAAGATTTGCCTTTGCGTCCCATGCCTTCTGAAGTAATTAATACATATTTTTAAAGAAGACATTTGAACACCAAAAAGGACAAATGAAAGTTCACCGAAATGTTCGCAGCAGCTGTCTTTGGGTAATGATGAGAAATCTAGTTGTGAGGTTGTTGCGTTGTTGCTGCTGCTGTTTCCCCATTTATCCTTTTTTGCTAGTTTTCTGCAATAAGCATGAAACATTTCTATGAAGAAAAATTAATTAGGGAAAGTAAAATGTTAAGGGACAAAGATTGATGACACTTTGAATTATAAGCCATCAAGATAATAGTGACTGCAGTCACACACAAGGTAGGACTTTGTCAGAGGCCCCTCAGCCTCTTAGGTAGCGCTGAACAGATTTTGGTGAAAGGCTGGCCCAGCAGTCTAGAAGGTGTAAGCAGGAGGATTACAAGTTTGAGCCCAGTCTCAATTTAGTGAGATTCTGTCTCAAATTAAAACAAACAGACAAACATAAAAACAGCTATCATTTTAACTCAGTACAAAGATCCTGGGCTCAATTCCCAGTGCCACCAAAGCAAAAAAAAAAAAAAAAAGCTTTTGTTTTAATAGAGTCATTTCATAAACTTTAAATCTAATCATGCTCTAAGTTCTTATCAAAGATCTATAAAGCCCTCATATGAAGTGTAAAGTAACTTGAATACACATCTGAGTTCAAGGATGTACTAATCATTCTTTTGTATGATTGAAGGAATGACTGAAGTTTGAGTGTGGTTACTAATGTTTAACATCACAGGGACATGAATGAATTCAACTTACCATAGGGCACCGGCTATAATATGTTGGTTTTCAAAAACAAAGTTTCATGGAACGGTGTGAAGCACTGTAACATCACACTATTGGTCGCTTAGATATTGTGAACTTCAGTGTAATCAATAAAGTAATAGCTGCTGGTGGATGGTATTTTGGGTAGTTGTATCAAAAAGCATGAGCATTTAGATCTTTGTTGCGTCTGTTTAATTTTCTAATGACAGAAGTCACTTAGAAACTCACCTCATTGACTACAGACAGGCTCAATGACTTCCCACTTAGATCCCCTAGATGGTGGGTGTCCCACCTTTTGGTTTGCATGGGGCATGGTAGGAGAAGAGGAATTGTTAGTTAATGTATGCAAATAACAAAACTTTCTTTTCTTTTTTTTTCCCCAAAACTTTCTTTTTAAACGAACTTTAATGTGTTAAATTATTTTACAAACAAGACAAGCCTAAGTTTAGGAATTAAGCAAGAAAACATGCATATTTGCTTAATAATAATAAGTGCCCATCCTTGCAAGCATGTGGACGGGTAGTTGAAATACTGTTTGCCATAATTACTGCATTTTACTGAGCAAGTCAAATAATCAAATGCGTCATGTTTTGATGCCACTTGTGTGTGGCAGGTGCGGAGGAGGGATTAGAGCCACACTTCACTGGCCTTGTTACCTGTGCGGTCCCTGCTGGAGCACTGTATAACTGAATCATGAAAAATATTGCTGAAAATCCCATAATAATTTTAGAAGTTTATGGTGTTGGGCCGGTGAAATAGCTCAGTGGACTAGAGCACCTGCTTAGGCAAGCTTAGGCAAGTGCAGGAATCATTGTTCAATACAGGTACCACATGGCGCGCCAGTTGGGGCCGGCCGAGCCGGCCACACACAAAAAATAATGATAGAAGTTTACAGTGTTGTGGGGCTGCATTATTGGCTCTCTGTGGCCCTCTGGGTGTGGGTTGGCTTTCCTGACTTAATACAGTATTTTTCCTTCTTCTTTCTTCACCAGTGACAGGAGATAGTAGTAAGATATTTGAAACAAGGATGAAATATAAAAGCCTCTGAGTATCATTAGTTATTTGATGAGTAATATGCGAAGCTGAGGAGCTGTTTGTGCCACTGAGGTGAAAAGATGCTTTCATTGCACGTGTACTTTCTAAGCTGCTGCTACGTTACAGGCACTTTTTAGATCTTGGGAAGTAGCAGTGAAGAAAAATTCCTTGTCTCTATGAAGTTTTTACCTTAGAGGGGGAGACAGACATTAAACAGGCATCATATAATAATACAAGAATGTGATACGCTGACATTGTCTTAGTCTGTCTTCTGGTGCTATAACAAAATGCCTGACACTGAATAATGAATAAAGGATAGAAGTTTATTTGGCTTGTGGGTTCTGGAAACCAGGAAGTCTAAGAGCCTGGTGCTGGCAGCTGCTCAGTACTAGTAAGCAGCAGATGGCAGAGGCACCAAATAGTGAGCTAAAGCAAATGTGCCGGCTCAGGTTTCTCGCCTCTTCTTATAAAGGGACAATGTCCATTTATCGACATAAATGTAGTTGTTAAATTTCCAACAAGTGCGTTGGAGGCGGCACTTCTAAATCACATCAAACAGGATACTGAGCAAGGCTTGGAAGAGCCCCTCTTAGGGGTGGTGGTTGGGAAAGGCCCCCAAAGCAAGTGTAGCTGCCTGCGGCAGTCACTGGAGCTGGTCGGGCCTAGTGGGTGAGAAGGAGGGTCTGGGAAAGGGGGCGGGGCCCACAGGCCCTGGGGCGGGGAGCTGAGCGGGTGTGGGGCAGTGAGGGAGTGGCCTGCAGGGGTGGATCTGAGGCTAGGGAGAGGGGACAGGCCGAGGCTTGTGGGGCCTCCTAGCACAGAGCAAAGACTTGGGCTAGTCCTGTGCGCCAGACACCTCTGGAATGTCTGAGCGGAAGATGACATGATCCTACTTCCATTTTCCAAAGTTAATCTGACACTGTTTGGTTTAATCTTTAAAGCCCAAATAAAGTCCCTTGAAAGACTTAATGGAAACCAAGAGGCCCTGCTTAGAGATAAATGAGGCAAAGAAAGTGCATTTGCTGAGTAGTATTTTACAGCGGGCGGGAGCTTGGCTCTCTCTAATAATTAGCTAATTGTTGATGCTGAGTATTGCCCAACATTTATCTCATTTAATTTCCCTTATTAAGTTATAAAAGAGAATTATGATTTATTTTATTGTTTGAGTTGAAACTTTTTCTT
>NDGN011483287.1:0-23702 GCA_002564285.1 Tympanoctomys barrerae
CACTCCTCTGCCAATGCCAGAGCCCCTTCTCTAGGGCATTGAGGCAGCTACCCCAGGCCTGACCCTCTTTCCCTCCTCCTGCAGCCATTCACTCATTCTATGAGTATTTTGCCCCTACTGTGTGTCAGATGCCAGATGAGGTATTTGGGGTGGGGAAGTTAGGGAGTCTAACACCTTCAGGAAGTCTTTGTTCAGTCATGAGCTTAGCTCTCTGTAGCCTCCAGCAGAGTCCCACAGGGTCTTTAGTGAACCCCAGGACTAGTCCTAGGGTACCCCTCATCCCACATTACCACAATCTAATGCAAAGGTACAGGCAGCTTTCTCTGCCACTGAGCAGACTCCCTTCTGCAGAACAGAGATGGCTCCCTTGGGAAGGGAGCTGGGGACTCCACCTCTCTGCCCCATGTTCCAGTGGCGCCAGTAGGTCTGGCCCTCCTGAGCAGGGCTGGGAAAGCAGGGACTTCTGGGAGGTAATGCTCTGGCTTGAGTCCTCTGCTGAGGGAGACCAGGAGTGGGGTCCCTTGCCACAGACCAGGGACACCTGGCCAGTCCAATATCAGTAGGCAGTTTTCCACTTTGGGGTTCATCTCTGGAATTCTGGGTATCCATTGGGATCCCCACACTTACCCTGAATGCCTGCCTTAGTGCCAGGCCTGCAGTCCCAAAGTGACCACAGACCTGAAAACAATGTGGCTGTGGCTTATATGTGATGACCATGTCTCAGAGCACATGTGTGTATATGTATGTGAGTGTGTGTGCACAGATGTGTGAGCAGCTTCGTGTGTGAGCTACTGGTGACCTGTTTGTGTGTGCACGTGAGTGCGTCCACATCTGGCTCCCGGCACCTGTGTGTGTATCTCGCCATGTATATCTGTACACATTTGTATCTCTGCCAGTGTATGAGGCCCTACATGTGTGCAGGAGTAGGTCACATGTATCTCCCACATGCACATCAGCACAGGTCATACAGACGTGGTTTCCATGCATGGCCACATCTCCTGTCTGCACCTGTGTGGCACATTGTGGATGTGTGTCTGTCTGTGTGTTTGCGTCATGTGTCCGTTGCAGGAGTGGACCACAGTCCGTGTGTGGATGGGGCTGTGCAGGGGTCTGCCTATGAGCATTTGTGGGAGTGCGTGAGTGTGTGTGAGTCTGTGTTTCACACTGTAAATGCAGCTGCCGTTGGGGGAGTAAGCAGAGCCCTTACCCAGGCTCTGCACATGCTGTTCCCCCTGTCAGTGACTCCCTGTTCCTCTGGCCCCAGCATGGGCACCCTGGCCTTGCAGTCCCTCCAGGGCTCCTCCCTTAGCAGGCTCAGTCTCCGGCCCCTGTCGCTGCACCTCCTCCCACCTGCTAACCCAGCCCGGTGATCTGGCTGCTAGACATGGCTGTGCTGCATGTGTGGCCGCCTGCCCTCCCGCCCTGCCCCTGCTGCAGGCCCTGGGTGTGGTTTTCACTGCGTTCCCTCCCTGGTCCCTGCCCTCCACCTCCACCCCTTGGTCGGTTTTCTCCTCTCTCTCGTTTCAGAAAAAAGGCCAGCTCTGCAGCCCCCTCGGGGACGCCCCCAGCAGCTCAAATACCGAGTGCAGAAAAGAAACCGGACCCCCCAGTGAGGCCTGCCAGGCCCCCCAGACCCTTCGTTACTCAGGAAGCTCACCTTGGACAAGCCCACCCACCCCCACCTCCGCTCCGCCTGGCCGGCCCCTCCTCTGGCCGCACAGAACTGGTGCTCTCCTCTCCTCCCCTGTCCCCCTCAGCCAACAGGGGCACCCCCTTCCCCATTTTGATGGTGTCTGTGACATTTCCTGTTGTGAAGTAAAGAGGGACCCCTGCGTCCTGCTCCTTTCTCTTGCAGTCTGCTTGTCCGTGTGTCTGTTTTTCCACTTGTCCGTCTGTCCAGTAAGCAGGTAATGGTAGAGGTCCCTGTGCTAATCAGCTCCAGGCCCCGCCCTCCCTCCCCACTCCTACCTTCTCTCCCCACAGCTGGGGTCCCCTCAGCTGGTTCCGCTTGGTGCAGTGCTGGGAAGCCTGTCATCGCCTTGGCTCCCTCTCCCCAAGTGGCCCCTGGCTGTCGCTGGCTCCTGCGCTCTGCCATAGGAGGAAGCCCAGCCCGGCCTGCCCTGTTCCCTGGGCCAGCAGCCCTCAGCCTGAGCAGAGCCCCCATAGACCCCTTGTCCTTTTGCCCCCTGCAGACAAGGACGAGTGCTCCAAGGACAACGGGGGCTGCCAACAGGATTGCGTCAACACTTTCGGAAGCTACGAGTGTCAGTGCCGCAGCGGCTTCGTCCTCCATGACAACAAACATGACTGCAAAGAAGGTAGGGACAGGGAGGCCAGGGCAGCCAGAGCTTCCTGCTGTGGTGGGTAGGCCTCAGGACCTGAAGAGCTTGGTCTGTTCTGGTGCCAGTGACCTCGAGGGGGCTGCCTTTCACTTCACACCTGCAGCGGGGACTCCCTTTCCTGCCAAGGCAGAGGAGCTCACGGCTGCCCCAGGGGCCCATTTTCAGGCTCTCCTGGGCATTAGTGCTTCTTAACCCATGTCATGGGCCTTTCTGTCTATAATGACCTCCTCCCAGTGTGCAGGCCAGGTAAGATTGTGGTTAAAAGCACAGATGTTGCTGGCAGGCTTCTCAAGC
This sequence comes from Tympanoctomys barrerae, assembly GCA_002564285.1. Classification (NCBI taxonomy): domain Eukaryota; kingdom Metazoa; phylum Chordata; class Mammalia; order Rodentia; family Octodontidae; genus Tympanoctomys; species Tympanoctomys barrerae. The sequence goes on from NDGN011483287.1 coordinate 2,637, forward strand.
ATGATCCACAAAGCACCCACAACTTTTAGCTGGGAGGGCTCTTGCTCTGATGCTGGCTTCACTGCATTCCATCTCTGGAAAGAGAGCTCTCAAAAGGAGAGCTTTGATAAATAGCAGCACCAGCTGGGAAGATAGCTCGGCAATTGAAGCACCTGCCTGGCAAGCTCAAGGACCTGGGTTCAATCCCCAGTACTTCATGCCTTGCGGGCTCCAGAACCCCAGGTGCACTGCCCTGGCCTCAAGACTGGGCATGGTGGTGCGCACCTGTAATCCCCATGCTGGGAGCTGAACTGCGTAGTGAGACCCTGTATCAAATAAATTTTTTAAAAAAGTTAAAGGGCAGCATCAAGACAGCTGGGAGAGCTATGAACATCTAGGGAAGGAAGCCTGTTCATTTGCTTTTTTCCTGGTTCCACACTCAGGTGTAGGCTAATGACAGATCTGACTTCCGAGCGAGTTCTGCAGAGGAGTCAAGAAAGGAAACGCCCTGCACCTAGGGTTATTATGGCCTTGTTGGAGAGAGGCATGAGTGTGTGTACAGGGAAACAGAACAAGGGGACCAGAGTTGGATGGGGAGGGCAGAATGGCCATATGAAACCATGGGTGGGTAATGGAAATGGCTCACAGCTCAGCGGAGGAAGCAGGAGGCTAGGTGGTCTTCGCCGGTGACCTGAGCAGGCTTGCTCTGGGCCTTCTTGCTGTACATGCACTCAGACTCTCAGCCCTGTGGAGTGACTTAACCCTGCCCACTTCTGTTTTCTCTGGCTCCACTATGCACTGGCTGACCGTGAACTCAGTCCTCAATAGTGATCATTGGCTTTTGAACATGTAGTTGAGAGGCCACACTTGTTCCAAGGCGGAAGTCACGCTGCTGCGGATTGAGGAGACATAAGTAGTGAGAATGTGGTGACTGCCAGCTTCCTAAAGATTGGGAATGGCAGGAAAGATGAGGGGCCACAGCCAGAGAAATAGGCTCCGGGAAGAGCTACTTAAGGATACCTTGAATTCTGTGGGCTCAGGGCTGGGAGGGCAGGACAGTGCATCCCGCCCTTTGCAATGCAAGGGTTCCCTGGGTGTGAGTAGCTCCCCAAGGGACAATCTATCCACCTTTTCTCTCCCAAGAAGGAGAGGGAGGAAGGCTAGCACCTGAGGAGAGGTGGGCTGCAGCTGAGTTAAGAAGGGCCTGAGGGGAAGGAGGGCTGAAGGCTGGGGATGGCTGCTGGGAAGAAGAGAGACAGAGCTAGCAAAGGACAGAGCTGAAGAGTGTCTGGTGAATTGTGGGCCCTGGTAGGTTGGACAGCACAGATAGGATTTCTTAAGGTTGAAGGACAGCATGAAGGGGAACCAAGGGACGGGCCTCACTGAGCAGTTGGCTGATCAGCAATATTGTCCAGCTGGAGAGGAAAATCAGTAAGTCTGCCTGGGAGGAAACAGTCCTCTGAGTCCATAGGTGCTGTCCCTGTGGGCCCAGTCACCCTCAGACTGGACATATGGTTAGGCCCACAGTGATTGTGTTTGGAAAACGTACAGGCTTCTTGTCATAATTCCCTAAACAACGAAGTGTAACAACTATTTAGACCGTGTCTTTATTGTGCTAGGCATTCTGTAAGTAATCCAGAGGCCATGTAAAGTAGACAGGAGGATATGTCTCTGCAAATACTATTTCATTTCATGTAGAAGATTTGAAAACCCAAGATTCTGGAATCCTCCAAAAACAAACATATGGAGGGACAGCTCTCCTGGGAGAAGACAGAACAGGACTGTGGTGGTCTCCTTAAGGAGTAATGATTGTCAAGAAAAAGGAGACCTGAACACACTGCAGAGGTGGAAGGATGATGTGTCGGTGGCAAAACTTGAGTGGAAGTTCTACAGAAGGAAGATAAGAAGTGACAGGGCTAAGGAGTTGGGACAGAGAGGCTGTGGAAGGTGGACCAGCCACCTGCATGTTGACATTACGCAGGATGGTGGCTGGGATGGGGCAAGGGCAAGAGGACTGGGTCAGGAGCCAAAGTCCCCTGTGGCTGTGGAGGCTGCGGGAGCAATGGGTGACAGTGTCAGGATGCACAAAGGTTTGTGGCTGGGGATCTGGGAGAGGGTGTGAGCATGGAACATTACTGGTATGAGGGTTCCCATGGGAGACATGGTTTGGGCTGAGGCACCAGGGGGAAGGGCCTGGGGCAGGGCTGCTTTTATGGATGTCGCCCCCCGGGCCTCAGGGCTTCTGTAGCAGCAGGCAGTCATTTTTTCCCCAGTGTGGGGAGCCCAGTGGAAAGGAAATGATTGAGGCCTTCAATCCATCTCCTAAGTGGGGAACAGGACACAGGAAGAGCCTTCTACACAGGAGGCCTGGGAACATGGGATCCCTGCTGATCCTCTTCTATCACTCACATCCCTACAGCCGGCTGTGATCACAAGGTGACATCCACCAGCGGCACTATCACCAGCCCCAACTGGCCTGACAAATATCCTAGCAAAAAGGAGTGTACCTGGGCCATCTCCAGCACCCCTGGGCACCGGGTTAAGCTGGTAAGGCACCCGCCCGCCAGCCCCACATGGGCCCCCCTGATTCTCTATGCAACGTGCCTTCTATTTTATCTCTAAACCCTACATGAGGGATGAGTGCTGGTTACAGACAGGGTGGATTGGCTGAGCCCACGGGCCTGCCATCCTTCTTAGGACAAGTTGGTCTGGACAGAAGCCTCCTTTCCCAGAATACTTTGGGGATGACACAGCTGTCACTGCTTCCAGGGGTGTACGTGAGCTCCGGGATCCAGAGCGCAGGTGTGCCTCTTTCCCTGATCCCCACCAGCCTCACCTAGTCTGTGCACCTTCTTTGTACCCTGCAGACCTTTGTGGAGATGGACATCGAATCTCAGCCCGAGTGTGCCTATGACCACCTAGAGGTGTTCGATGGGCGTGATGCCAAGGCCCCGGTCCTTGGCCGCTTCTGTGGTAGCAAGAAGCCTGAACCCGTCCTGGCCACAGGCAACCGCATGTTCCTGCGCTTCTACTCTGACAACTCAGTGCAGAGGAAGGGCTTCCAGGCCTCGCATGCCACAGGTGAGGCCACCTCAGGCCGGTGCGCCGTCCAAATGCTATTTCTTGCTCTGGAGGCATAGCTGATCCTGGTCTTGAAGCCAGGCCTAGGGCAGGGGTGAGGTTCACATGGGACATAGGGAGGGCTAGATGGACACAGCCCTGTGGATAGGGGGAACAAGATACTGTGTTTTGATGACCAGGCTGGAGGAGCAGAGTCAGCACTGGGTGAGCAGAGGTCACAGTTAGGGCAGAAAGGGCAGAAAATGGTACTGGGGCTATAACTCAGTGGTAGAGTACTTGTCTACTGTGCACATGGTCCTGGGTCTGATCTCCAGCACCTCAGAGATAGGGTGGGGATGGGGCTGTGATGTGTGGGGTGGGACAGGGAACCTGCGGGTGAATGGGGAGGGAATGGTAGTATACGTGTCAGTGCGTCTTCCCACCCATGCCCAAGCCCTAAAGTGCCTTGGTTCACTTAATGGAGATATTTACTAAGGCAGCACTCTAAGTGTAAATCACAAAAATGAGCCCAGCAAATGAATACCCCAGACCTTGAGGGGCTCTCTCTGTATTGATTTGCTTATTTGGCCACCATAGGCTTCTGTGGTCTTCTCCCCACGCAAAAGATCAAGGGGTGTGTGGTGATCCAATAGGCCTGAGCCCTCTCCACAGCCCACTGGGCAGCTCACAGTCCCACAGGGCGATAAGGCAGCTGGAGACCAAATATGAGATAAGGGCGGGAAGAGTGGGTGGGGTTGGTGGCCTCATTCTGACCTGGGGAGGAGAGCACAGCTTGGGGAAGACATGGGTAACAGTGAGTCACTTAGTTTGGCCAGAGAGATAGGTCTTCGAGGATAGCAGAGCAGTGAACTACGTGGCTACAGAGAGAGGTGAGAGCCCAGCTTTGAGAGGCCAGGATTCACTGAGGTTTTAGCCACCAGTTTCAGTCTCCTGCTAGGTGTTGAGCTACCTGTCACAGGTCACAGACCTAGAGCCTCCGCCTCTCACTTTAATTGTGTCCCGACAGTCTCCACAGGAGACAGGAGAGAGGCCAGAGGGTATCAGGAAGACAGTGGACACTGATGACCCCATCCTGTGTGCTGTCACTTGCTCTGCCCAGCACAGGGTCACAACTCAGAGGCCAAACCCCATCAGCCCCACAGACTTCAGCATTTGGCCCCCACACAGTGTGTTTTTTAAACATTTGAGCAACGTTGAAAACCCAGAAGTTTTCACACAAAACCTAAACACACAGCATCTCTCTTGAAAGTGGAAGCTCTGGTGACACTGGGCCACCTTCTTTCATGGAGCAAATTAGAAATGTCCTTTTTCAACAAAGTGAGACTTCCTCTGGTCAGGGCATCTCACCCTGGAGCATCCAGGCCCCTCCTCGGCCATCTCTCTAGAGGTGCTCCCCAAGCACTTTCTCTAGCCAAGCCCTGAGCCAAGTCCTGGCCCACCAGTTGTCAGCCATGTGACCTTTGTCCTTGAGTTCAGCGTGGCCTGTCACCTGCCTGGCACACAGAAGTGCTCAGGGGGTGGTGGCCTGCCTTGTCATCCTCTGCAGAGTGTGGAGGCCAGGTGCGAGCAGATGTGAAGACCAAGGACCTTTACTCCCATGCCCAGTTTGGCGACAACAACTACCCTGGGGGTGTGGACTGTGAGTGGGTCATTGTGGCTGAGGAGGGCTACGGCGTGGAGCTTGTGTTCCAGACCTTTGAGGTGGAGGAAGAGACGGACTGTGGCTATGACTACATGGAGCTCTTTGATGGCTACGACAGCACAGCCCCCAGGCTGGGGCGCTATTGTGGCTCAGGGGTGAGCACTCTCCTGGCCCCACAACCCCCTGGTATCCCTTATGTAAACCCAGTCCTGAGACCTTATGGCCCTAGAGGCCACAGTGCAAACGGCAGCACATGCCTGGCCCTCTGCTGCAGCAGGGACACCTGGTCTGGTGAGCCCCTTGGAGAGGCCTGCCCTAGCCAGGAAGCCAGCATCTGTTCTAGGGTGCCTGTAGCCACTGGACCCAGCTCTGCCCTGACCTGGGCCTGCTCAGAACCAGCTGGATTGGACTTGCAAAGCAGCTTGCATCTGAGAATAGGGATAGCGTTTGCCCTGTACCCTCTGGACAGCCTCCCAGCCATGTCCCAAGGCTTCTTTCTGCCAGGCCTTGGAGTGGGGGCCTGAGCTTTGGGGCCAGGCCTTGGAGTGGGGGCCTGAGAGAGCTGCTCTCACCAATCCTGTCTGGGACCCAAAGTGCTCCTCCTCTGCCAGTTTCTCCCCTTTGTGAGAGGCCAGCTTGTCCTGAAGCCACTGCTACTGCTGTCCCAGCAGGTGGCGGGCACACAGCTCCGTGGGCTTCTTACCAAAGCCGTGGGCTAGCCCATGGCAGCTTTCGTTCCCCTGCAGGAGACCTTCTAGTCCTCTGCTTTTCTCATCCATTTTAAGGATATGCTGTCATCCCCTCCCTGCGCACAGCTGCCCTTTCAAACACACATACCCATGCTCACATGCACACTCCAGCACACTCCCCAACCCCCACCTCTGTCATGGCAGCTCCAAGGCAGCCTGGTGTCCCTGGGAGGCTAAGCCTTCCAGGGGTAGTGACAGCTGCTGGATCCTGCATTGGTCAAGCCTCCCGTTGGGAGCAGAGCTTCAGTCTTGTGTGACCAGCTGGGCCAGTGTGGAGTGGGCAGTGGGAAGCATGTCCAGCCCCCAGCCTGCCCGCCCAGCTGCTCTGCCATCCCCTAGCGACCAAGCCAGTGCCCCCTCCTCACTCTGTCCCTAAATTTGAGTCCCATGCCAGATGGAATGTCTCCAGGGAGCTTCCTCCAGGGCCCACCCCCTGGCTAGAACCACAAGAACAGTGGCCAGAAATGGCTCCAAGCTTCTCAGGAATGATTCCTTCTGTGTCTGAAGGCCCAGGGCATCAGTGTGGGCTTGCGAAGCCTCCTAGGAAGGCTCTCACCTGGCACAGTCCATGACCACAGTCAGGACAGGCTCAGAGTTGGAGTGGAAAAGACAGGTCCAGACTCGGGAGTAGGGAGTGGCCTCCCACCATAGCTTCTTCTACGCCCCTATGGGCACTGCAAACACTGCTCCATCTTCTCTGAGAGCCCCCTGGGCCACCAAGAAGGCCACCCACCCAGTGACCTCCGCCCTGCACACTGCCACACTCATCTTGTTGTTTTCCCCCACAGCCTGGTAGGCTTGGAGAGTGGTGTGCAGTGCAGGGAGGGAGGGTGGCTGACCCAGGATGACCCTATTAACGATCACAGCTGGTTTTCAATGGAAGGCTGACTCCAAACTGAGCTTCCCCTTGACCAGCTGCGCCATTAAAAGCCCAAGACTTGAACTCCACTTCAAGGGGCTGGAGGATCCGGTGAACATCAGGGAGGCTCCTGTCTTCCTAGAGCTGGGATCTTGGGCAGGGAAGAGAGAAGCCCCAGCCTCTCACCCTCCTCCTCATGCCTATCCCTTTCTCCTGCAGCCTCCCGAGGAGGTGTACTCAGCTGGGGACTCTGTCCTTGTGAAATTCCACTCAGACGACACTATCACCAAAAAAGGCTTCCACCTGCGCTACACCAGCACCAAGTTCCAGGACACACTCCACAGCAGGAAGTGACCACTGCCCGGCCCAGGGGCACGGGATGGTGTCCTGCTTCCCTCAGTCTCTTAGACTGGACAGTGGGGGCAGCAGGCAGAAGGGGATACACCATCCCTTGCCCACAGATGCCAGGACCTGCAGGGCTGACAGGCCAGGTGAGGCTGTCATCTAGGTTGGAGGGATTGGACTCATAAGCTACCACCTTGTGGTCTCCTGCCAGTGCGAGGGGCCTGGGCCAGGCAGCCGCAGCTTTCACGGAGACACTTCAAGTGACCAGTCCTCCCTGAGGGCCTTGCCTGTGTGGCAGGTATCAGCAGCACCCTGCCACCTTCCCCACCGTCTCTACACACTGTATTGTGTATTATGGTGGCCCTTAATCTTCATTGTAATGTGCTTTTCCCACCCTTCTCCAGCCTCCATGTTGTGACCCCCACTTCTGTTTCCTGGGGCAGGAGTGTCAGTATGGGTTCCCCAAAAACTGCTGTAGGGAGACGGGAGGAGGGGCTGGAGGAACAAGACAGGGCTTCTCTCAGGCCCACGGGCTGGTCAGCCACCTGAGCGCACCCCAGCCAATAAACTGAAAGTGTTACAGCCAAGGACTGTCCTATGCCAGATGTTGTCTGGGATGTGGAGGCTGGGTTTCTCCTTCCAGATGTGCAGACTCGCTGGCGTGTGGCCAGGACACCTGGCTTTGTTGGCTGCCCTTCCCTGTCACAATTGTAGGACCCCTAAGGGTGTGATTTCACACTTTGTCCTGCACACATACGCTCGCACGCGCGCACACACACCCCCACCCTGCTCTACAGGGCAGTCTGCTGTCAAATCCCATCCATACACTGCCCGTGGAAAGCAGTGGGTAAAACATTCTATAATGAGTGTTTTGGGGGAGGGAGGGAGGAGGCATGTAATAGGGGTTGGGGTGTGTCTGTCCATCTGGCTTTTCTTTCTTCATCTGAGAAGGAGCAAGTGGGCTGTGAGCATGTCTGGCTGGGGAGTCCACAAACAGCCAGAAGAACAGCATCAGCCCCTGCAGGTCCACTCCCCACTCCCCCAGTGCCTGCTCTCCTGATGCCAGAGTCCTGGCCCTGCAGGTCCTCTCCTGGGAGAACAAGAGCCAGACACTTGCTAGGCAGCCATCAAGGGAACATTCCATCAAGTGAAGAGCCTCCTGACCACCCCCAGGTGACCCCAGTCTGTCTAACCTTCTCCTTCCTGCAATTTCCCCTTCCCTCCCTCCTGGGATCTGTGCCTCCCAGGGCTGGTGAGAGAACTATGCCCTCCCTGTTCCCTTCCTTCCAGGGAGCTCTCCCTCCCTAAAACAGGGAAAGACAGCAGAGGGGATGGAGGGCCAGAGGGAGGATGCTCTTAGGCCTGGCTGGCCCTCATCAGATTCTGGAGCAAGCCGCAGCCCGCCCAAGCCCTAGCTCCCAGAGGGCCTGTAGCAGACCATGCAGCCTTTACTAGTCCCAGCTCCTCCCTCCTGCAGGGACAGATGCTGTGCAGACTTGGGGCTCTGCCTCCTGGGAGCAGTAGGCCACAGTGGACTCTGTTCCTGTATGTCTGCTCTTTTAGGCAGAAAGAAGTGGTGGAGAACAGGAAGTGCAATAGGGCCGTCTTACCAGAAGCCACCCTCCTCCAGGCCGACTTGGCACTGGCACCTCTGCAGCACAAGTTGTCATCAGTGGCTCTAGCTGTCCATATCAGCTCTCCAGGTCCTTCCAAGGCTCCAAGGACCACAATCCTAGCTCAGATGGCACAGGCCTGGAGGAGCCAAGAACTTAACCCTATCCGAACCAAGCGGCTCCGGTCCCCAGAGCACCTGCTCCTCTACCCCAACCAGGGACCCTTTGAACAGCAACAGGGCAGCTAGAGGATGCTGGGGGCCGGCCCACGCTGCCTCCCAGGCACGTGTCAGGACTCTTTTACCCATGCAGACTTGGACTCGAGGACTCAGGAAAGAGCCTCCTGACCTCCAGGAGTCACAATCTCTTGGGTCCAGGATGGGCCCAGCAGGGCACAGAGCATCTGGGAGGCCCAGGCCCAAACTGATGCCCCGAGGAGGACTTCATGTGAATCAGGAGCAGCATGTGGGCTCCAAGCCACCTTGTGGAGTGGATACAAATCTGGGCAACCACTAAACAGGTCTTTGTGGGAGTACAGAATGCTCCTTCATGGCCAGGAAGCAGGAGCACAGCCTGCCTGGATGCCACCCCTAGTCAGGCAGCAGATAGCCCAGCACATGGATGACAGAAAGGGGAGGAGAAAGGGGTATATCAGGGCCAGAGAGGGCCAGAGGAAGACAAGATAGTGGCAAGGGGAGGTGGAGGGTACAGAACAGGGCTCCCTTAGGGGTGGGGGTGGGAAATACCTTTTGGAATTCAAGAAGTTACTGGGCTGTCCAGTTCTACCTGACTACCTTCCCGCTGCTTTAGGGCTCTGGGCCAGGCCAACTCTGGCACAGGCAGAGACTCCAGCATCCGCAGCTGTAGTTCCCCAGCTCCCCCTGGTTCTGGGTGCCTGACCAGCTGGGCTCAAGCTGTCTCAGCTCTGTGCTTCCGATGTGGAATGAGGCCAAGACGGCACAGCCCCTGGCTCCTGGACTTCTCTCCCCAGAACACTTTGCCAGTCCCTAGCAGTCAGGGGGCCTGGCTCTGCCACTACACTCTGGATGTGGGCCTGGTGTCTCTGTCCTGCTCTCTGCTCCCCCAAACCTGTCACCTGTCCCCAGCAATCTTCCAGCCACAGCCATAGACAAATGGGAAACCCCAAGGTCTAGGGCTTCGGGGCAGCCAAGGGACAGGGATCCAGGCTGTTGAAGTGACCAGGACCCTTGGGAGAGGTCCCAGCTTCACAGCCCAACTGTTGTCTCAACTTCTAAACTAGAAAGGTGGATACCCAGGTCTCCTCTTTATTCCCTTTCCTTAGCCCACAAAGTCATGAGCCTAATGGCAAACTTGGAATCTAGCTGTATCACTGGGTGGCTGTGTGACTGAAAGAGTCGCTCGCCCTCTCTGAGCCTCAGGTTCTCTATCTGGAATCCTGGAATGAGGAGAGCATCTGGCATGGTTGTGAAGAAGGAATGAGGTGACTTCTGAGGAAGGCCAGCCCCTGTGCCCATTAAGTAGTAGATTTTTTTTTTTTTTTTTTTTTTTTTTNTACCAGGAATTGAACTCAGAACCTTGCATTTGCCAGGCAGGCATTTGTACCACTGAGCTGTATCCCTGGCCCAGCAGACTCCTAATGAGGGGCCCACCTTCTTTTCTTCCTTCCTCTTTGAGACAGTTTTCTCTCCTCCACGACACTATTGCCTGGTGGTAAGGAAACCTCTGGGTGCACTGGTTTCCAGCTCAGCACCGGCTGCTCCTGCCAGGGGGCAAGCTTGCCCCCAGCAAGGAGGGCCTTGTGGGCAGCAAGGGACACATTTCTGGCCAGCTGGTAGCCTTTCTGGGTGCCTCCCAAGTTACACCCTGTACTTGACTGTCCCTACGCACAAGGCTGATTCTGGAATCTGTGAAATGATTTGCTGCTCCAGTTTTGCAAAAATAGTAGAGCCTCACTTGGAGAGTGGGGGAAGAGGGTAGCCAGATGTTCCCCCCAGGGAACCCCAAGGCCCCTACCCCAGCCCCCTGCCAACTAGAGCAGCCATTTTGCCCTCCTCCATTCCAGAACATCTGGTTCCAATCTCCCCCAGATGCTGGGGCCATGCTGTTTTACAGCCAATCCCCTCAATTTGGCTTCTCAAAGCCCTCCTCCATTTTGGGGGTCAGCCTTTTCCTCCCTATCCTTGGGACCCCAGCAATCTCTCTTCCTAACACAGAGAAGAGACACGTTCCCAGACCAGACACAGTTGCCAGGGTGCTCAGAGCTGAGCCTTTACTTTCTTCTGCTCTGCAGGCTGAGGCACCACCCACCCAGGACCCAGAGGAGAGATGCTGGCCTGGGAAGAATGAGTGGGCAGGGGAGTGTGGGCATGCATCTGAGCAGAGGAGACTGTGGGAGGGAGGCACGTGAGTGAGTCTTGGAGCATGTGTGCAGGCATGTGCTAGTGTGTTTGTGCCTGCACAGTGGGACACCCCCCTGTACCCCGAGCCTCACTTTCTCACCCAGTGTGTACTGGCAGCAAGACTAGCTCAGGTCCCTTTGGCTGTAGCTGCCAAGGTCCAGGGCTGCCCTCACCTTGGAGCTCTCTAAGGTCCCCGAGGCTTTCTCTAAATCTGGGACAAGGAGGGTACATGCACCTCAAACAAGGACCTTTCCTTCCACTGGGTCAGATTAGACTCCAGGCCAGAAAGGACCTCAGAATGGAATCTAGCCCCACTTGGATGCCCTGACCCTGCTCCATATGACAGGTGCTTCAAGTAGCCCAGCACTGGCCATGTGCCGGGGAGTGGCCATCTGGACGGAGGAAAGAGAAACAGGCCCTCTGGTGAAACCCTGCCTCTGTACGGAGCCCCTGCCTCTGGTCATTGCCTTTGTCCCCAAGTTAGAGGACCCTGAGAGCCAGTACCACTTCCCAAGAAACCTAAAAAGGCTATCAAAATCAGACCAAAGCCTGACTCTATGGAGGACTCTGAAAAGCCAGACCTGCTCAGAGATGAGGCCTCAGATGCTTGAACTGCTCCCTAGCCTCCTTCTGGGCGTTCCTGGCTCCACAGCACCCCCTGGTGTTATGCCGGAACTACACACAGCCTTGGTTGGGGAAGTCAGGAGAGGATGCACCGGGGGCCACTGTGTCTCTGAAGGGCCTGTCTGGCTTATGTCTTACTACTGTCCAGGGTGAGGTTGGTATACACTAGGGGAGCCAAGAATAGGGCAGCAAAATGGGGCTGGGTTTTCTGAAGGAAACCCCGGGCACTGAGGCTTGCTGACATACAATGTGGGCAAAGCTTTTAACTTCTTTGTGTCTCAGTTTTTTCATCTGTTAAGTGGGACAAATAGCACCGCAGGCCCTTATGCAGACTTAGAGGACTGATGCACATGGAAGTGCAGGCCCAGGGCTACACACAGTAGGACTTCCAGAAGCTGTCGCCTGCCCTTTGGCTTTCCTGTCTTTCCCAAAGAGGCCTCACCCTGAGGTCTGAAGACATGTGAATTTGGCCCTGACGCAGACAGTGTTGGTAAGGTGCCTCTGACATTTCTGGAACATTTCCAGTCCAACCAAGGACCATTTTAATAAGGCCATAATAATAGATGCAGAGGTGACTCAGCCCTGCTGGGGGAAGGGCCACCCCAGCTGCAACAAGGAAAACCAGTGGCCTTTGGGCTAAAGCTGGCAGGCAGCAGTGGCAAAGGCCCAACAGGGCCCCAGATCGTCGCAGCCCTTCCCTTGGGACTTGGTGTCTCCANGGGGCAGTGCAGGGAGGCACAGATGACCTCCAGAGTACTGTCCAAGCTGGAGACGAGGCTGTGCAGGGTCTGGATGTACCCAGGAGGGTGGCTCCATCGGAGAGAGCTCCTACGTGGATTATGCAACCTGCCCTCTCCACCCGTCCAACTCAGCCCCAGGAGGAGGTGCTATGGCCGTGGCGCTGGTCTCCTCCCACTACAAATTCATTCGTTGAAAATTTAACTCCCAAGATGGCATTAGGGTGTGAGGCCTTTGGGAGGTGATCAGGCCAGGAGAGTGGAGGCCTGTGAGTGAGAATAGTGCCTTTATCGAACAGGCTGAGGGGCTGGCATGGTGGCACACAGCTGTAATCTTAGCTACTGGGGAGGCTGAGACAGGAGAATCAGAAATTTGAGGCCATCCTGGGCTACACAGTGAGAACTTGTTTCAAAATAAAAACATGGAAAGAGCCAGGGATCCTCAGTAGTATCTCCAGTACAAGGACATGGGGCAGTGGCGCTGAGGGAGCTTGTTAGCCCCTCCCACCATGTGAGGACACAGAAAAAGACAGCTCTCCACTCCCCAGAAGACAGGTCCTTGGCAGACATCCAACCTGCTGTCGACTCCACAGACTTGGAGCTCTGTGGTTCCAAAGCCACCTGGTCTGTGGTTTTTTGTTATGGCAGCCTGGATGGACCAACAAAGGCAGGGCCTCAGGCCATGTGGTTTATTGATGTATATCGCAAGCACAGCACAGGCGGATGTGCCCCTGCCCGGGAGGACGCTGGGCTGGAGAAGAGCAGCAGACCACCCCAAGCACTGCCATCCGCACAGGGTGGGGAGGGCCTGCCGACCACATCCTCTCCCTCACCACAAGTCTCCTAGAGGCCTCAGCCTCCCAACCATCCCCAGCCTCAACCCACCACAGCACTGCTCCTGTCCCTACACCCAGGGAGAGCCTCGTTGGCCTGCCAGCCGCTCTGTCTTTCATCACACAAATCCAGCTGTGTATCTATCAACCCTGTCACTTCTGTGAAAGTCACAGTGGCGCCACCCTGTGCTGCACCTCCCTGGTCCCCCCATCCTCTGCTTTGCTTCTCTTGGCAGGGCAGGGGAGTTCACCAGCATCATGACCTGTACAACAGGAGGAGGAGGTGAAAACACAGGAAGCCCAGAGGCGGCATCACCCAGTGCGCCCAGGGAATGCCTGGCAATGGCCAGTGGGCAGGTGCAGGGGCTGGACTGGCCCAGAACCCAATTGATTCCCACCCGGTGCAGAGCAGCACTGCACCGTGGCAGAGCAGGTGAGCGAAGTACACAGCCAGGTGAGGTGCCAGGGCTCTGCAGGTAGCCTTCAGATCTCAAGTTCCACATCTCTTGGCCATGTCAAGTGAGGTCTGGCTGAGGACAGGGTCTCAGGGGTCTTCTTCCCCCTCCTCGACCCCAGTAGCTACTGTTCCAGACCCCTGTGCTCTCTGAGCCAGGGAAAGTTTTGCTGGGGAATATATCATCTCCAGCCAGAAGAAAGGAAAAACCCAACAGCCTGCAGCCCCAAAGCCAGGAGACAAAGGGGCTCCCTCTCTAGAGAGCAGGGCGACATCTGGAGTAGACAAGTGGAGGAGGGGAAGGACAGCTCTCCCATGCAGGAAGAGGGTTCTCATGGGCAAGGGGCAGCCAGGGCATGACAGCGGTGCGGGAGGCTATTTATAGAGGGGAGAGTCCCAGCCTGGAGTGGGAAGCCCCAGGCCCAGCTCAGCAGGGAGGGGGCTCTCTGGAGTGGCCCTGAGTGGGGGGTGGGGCTAAGGAGACGGTGCCCCACAGCTCTCTGCATCTCTCTGGAGGCAGCCAAGCTACATGTGGGCTTTGGCCCTGAGGGGCTTCCCTAGGAGAGCCTGGGGGCAGACAGGACTCTAGGAAATGGAGGCTTGGATAAGGCAGAGATCAGGAAAGGAAAGCAGAGGAAAGGAAGGGGAAGTTCTCCAGAAATCCAGCCTATCCATGGACCTCCCGAGGCTGAGAAGCCCTTGCAAGTCTACCAGGCCTGGGGTGGGCCACATTTACCAAGAAGACCACCCTCGGTTGCTTCCAATGCCAAGGGGTGGGGGTGGGGTGGACAGATGGACACAAGGGAGCAGGGGGCAGGGGAGAGAAAGCCAGCTCCCTAAACCTAAGCCACCCTCCTGCCATCTCTCCCTGACCCCCAGCTCCCCAGGAGTCCCTAGCGGCCCACACTGATGTTGCAGGTCTTGCAGCTGGGGTCTTTCTTGGCATCGGCAGTGGACAGGCTCATGAGCTGGTGCCCACTGATCTCTCCCAGGGTTCCCAGGGACAGGTCGACAGGTTCAGTGTAGATGATCTCCAGGATGAGGTCCTGGGCATGGCGGAAGACCAGCTCCCCATCCTCCACGCTGCAGGTCAGGAACTTGTTGCAGGCAATGTCCAGGAGGGGCAGGCGGTCGCGGCAGAAGCGATCCCCCAGGGAGCCCTTGGGTGCCAGCACCAGGATGGCATAGTGGTAGGCCGTGTACATACAGTAGAAGTCTGCAAAGTATAGGTTGGTGCTGGGGTTGAAGAGGCGCTGGGCAGGAATCTGGAAGCGCCAGCGACCGTAGGGTGAGTCCTGCGGGGGCTGGCCTGTATTGAACTCAGTGTTGCAGCTGAAGAAGACGCCATGGAGCATGCCGCTGGTGGGGGAGCCGTGGCTGCCGCTGTTGTCCTTCAGGTAGGGTTGCAGCATGTTCCCGCAGTGGGTCCTGCCCCCGCAAGGAAAGTGCCCCCAGTGAGCTGAGCTGAGCCAGAAGTCCCAGATGCAAGAGCAGGGGAAGGCTCTAGAGAGGAACTCATCCTGCTCTCCCTCTCCTTCCCAAGAAGACAGCTGAATCTGCCACGCCCATCTTTAAAAGCCCTCTGGTGGGGCTTGATCAGGATTAGCAAGAGAGACAGCATCCTGCCTTTCTGGTCCAACTATCACTTTCCACCTCCTATCATCCAACAGGTGACAGCCACACCCACTCTCCTGCTTCCCTACCTTTGCATCGCTGTTCCCTCTGCCTGGTCTGCCCTACCCACCTTCTCCTCCCGGCTTCATAGACTCCTAATCATCCTGCAAGGGCTAGCTAGCATAGGGACTCTTCTTTTCTTTCAGGAACATTGAGCACTTACAAATACTTAAAAAAAAAAAAAAAAAAAAAATGGCTGCCTGCTACATGAAGGACCCTGAACTTTGCTCCATGATCACACATATTTAGACATAAAATCCTTCCCTACTGATCAGATGCTGAGGTTCTCAAAAGGGTGACCTGGCTCTTTGTAAGAAGCAGGGAACACAGGGACACTCCCTGTCTCTCTGAGTGGCAAGTGAGCCTAAATAGGACCCCTGCCTCTCTTCTTCAATATAGACACTAAGGGCCCACAAGGCCCCCACTACCCACCCCAGCTGCCTGTAATGATAAAGTCGGTGACAGGTGCATCTGGCCTGGCCTGGCCTGGCTTAGAAGGATATGGATGGGAAGCAATGGCACCAGACCCAGTGGAGGGTGCACAAGCGCTGGCCCTGGCTGTTCTGAGTGATGTGGGCCTCACTGGCCTAACTGGCCAAATGATGACCCTCTGGACCTCAGGATCTTTGTCTGTAGGCCAAGGTTATTGGGCGGCATCACAAATTTTAAAACATTTTTGGGCTAAAGAACCCTTTTCCCCCATGTGGATGTGTGCACAGGCTGGTCGCAGGCAAATATCATTGAGGCTGCTCTGGCTGATGGTAGGAAGCACCCCTGCCCTGATTTTGCCACCTCAGACCTTCAGTGGCACCCTAAGGTGTTTCTCAAGATGCCTCTCTGGATCCTCCAGGGGCCTCAACACCCAGGTTGAATGCCAGCAGGCTGGGTGTTCCCTGGAGCCCTTCAGGTTTGGGATTCATTCTACATTCTCCTCTTTTCCTCTGTGGTCCCAGGTCTTGAACTAGAGAACCAGCTGCCCCATGGTGGTGGATCTCATGAAGAAACTGCCCAGAGGGATCAAATGGGGACCCTGTTCCTCCAAGTCTGTTAGCTCTGTACTCTGCCAGGCAGCCCTGTCTCTGAAACCTTGATTTTCTGTGAATCTAGTGAACCCCCAGTGGTCACTGCTGAGACAGCCTGGAGGGGTGAGGACAGGGGGACCTCAGAGGAAGACCTGGCAGCCAGAGAGACTAGGGTGACTCGGGACAGCCAGGACAAGAGGAGGAAGAGCCCAGGGAGGAAGGTGAGGCCAAGGCCACCTACCTGGCATGCTGGAAGTACTCCTTGTGATGGTTGCGGTAGAAGACGGAGAAGCGGAGCATGCGGCCGGCGATCTGCTCGGCTTTCTCCTGCAGCTGGGCCAGGTGCTCCTTGGCATAATCTGTGGGAGTGCGGGTGGGGTGAGGTGGGTTTGAGCAAGCTGCAGGATTACAGCCTCGTCCTTTCCCTGTACCCCAATCTACCTCTGTTGTGCCTGCCAGCTGACCTAGTCCTCTGGAGCAGCAGGGGGCACCACACAGCCGCAGCAGAGGCTTGGATTCAGATCAGAACAAGCCAGCTCGCCGTGGCTGGGAACACAGAGAGTTGTGTGCTATCTGTCCTCCTTGCCTCTATGCTCTCATTGGCAGAGGCTCATGGCTGCCCTGGATCCACAAAGGGTAGGGGGCTGCCCTGTGACCATGCCCAGGGGGCTGTCATCCCAGCCCAAGCTCATGTGGAAAGATATCCAGAGGCCAAAGACAGACTTGAGAGGGTTGGATGCAGGGTCCTTTGGGAGGGCGCCCCAAATCCAGCAAGGGGGTGAATTCTTCCAAATCAGAGAACTGAAATGGACCCCACATTCGTGAGTGTTAAGGCAGTGTGTACACCTGTCCATCAGGGCTGGAACACTAGTCTCCACTTGAGCCATTCTGCAGAAATGGGGAAAGTTGGTACCAGAGCCAGGAGGCATCACCCCGCACTCCCTACCCCAGCCTGAGCTCAAGTAGGGTTGCTTCTAGGCTGGACAGAGCCTTGGTGCAAACTAGAAAGGGGTGACCTTTCCTCATTGCTGATGTGTCCCTGGCTGGGGCACTTGGCTGGGTGAGAAGAGGGTGGACTAGACTAGAGCTGCCCCCAGCTCTCAGCTTGAATTCAATGCCCATGGTATGTGCGGTTCTGTAGAAACCAGGAAACCCTTTCCACAAGGAGCAGGAGCAGTGCTGAGTAAGGTCTGCGACAGCTCAAGGAGACTTGGGGCACAGACGCTGGCAGAGGATGGAGCCAGCAGTCTCAGTGGCCCTGGGGCAGGGAATGTTCCTTCCCCTTCCTTGTGACAGGACAGCAATCTGGAGCAGTTTTCTCATGGACCCTAAAGGAATGGCATTTTGTGGGGCAGGTCCCAGGTCAGCAGTGACCCAGCACACACAAGGTCAGAGTGCCTTCATGTTTGAACTTGCAAGGTGAACTCTGCTAAGAGAGTTTTCAAGGCCACTGGATAAGGATCATTTTTCAGAAAAATGGGATTGTCCCAGCAGTTGTCCACCACCAGACCACTGAAGAACCAAATGTTGATCAACCTCAAGGAGTAAGGAAATTCTGACACCCACACACCTCAAAGACATGATGCTAAGAGAAATAAACCAGTTCCCAAAGGATACATACTACATGATTCTACTTAGAGGAGGCTAGAGTCGTCAAAATGATAAGGATAGGAAGTGGAATGGGCATTTGCCAAGGCCTGGAGGAAGAGGGAGTGGTTGCTGAGTGGGGAGTTTCACTTTGACAAGATGGACAGGTTCTGGAGACTGGCTGCCCAACACTGTGAATGTACTTAGTGCTACTACAGGTCAGGAAGGGAGGGTTTGTGTTCTGTGTGTGTTACCATGTTACTAAGAACGCGTGAGATGCAATTCTTTTGGAAAAGTGACCCCACCCCTGCATGGTAGTCTCCTCACTATCATGGTGAGTGGTAGTGTCTTCATTACACAAAGCCAGGCTGTTTCTCTTCTGGCCCAAGCAGAGTATCCAGAGCAGGACACATGGCTACAAGCGTTGGCCCCTCTTGGCCATAATTAAGCCAGATATGGCAAGCGAGCAAGACAGCAATCTAAGAGCCACGCCTCACCCCCAGTGCAGAATTCCACGGTCTCACTCCAGCCAGACACCAGGTATTCCCCGTCGCTCTGCTTCACAGCTGTCTGCACAGCCACGCTGTACTCTGTGCGGGGGCTCAAGAACCAGTGGCCTCTCACTGTCATGGGTAGTGGCACGGCCTTGGCCACTAGCTTGGTGGGGACATCCTAAGAAATGGGATATGGGAGGAAAGCCCAGAGTTAATCCGGGCGTCACATCCAGTCTCATCCAGAATTCTCCCAGAATTCCCACCCACCAAGTCACACTTCCTCCCACCCCCAGGAGAGGATCAGCAGTTCGGGAACTAACATCTCCGTGCCCCAGCTACCATTTTCCTACAGAAGCAAGTAGTTGCTTGGGACAGCCACGCAGACCTTCCAGCTTCCCACGCTGATCCCTTGTTCTTTCAGGAACTGAGGAGAGAGGCTACTTAGGAGGAGGCCCCCAAAGTTGAAGGCAGCAAGACCTCCATTTTTGAGGGAGACTTCAAGAGCTCTGCACACTGCAGTGCCGTCTCCACGGCAACAGCAAATGCTGAGAAGATGAGGTGGAAGGGAAAACATGCCTTATTCTTTTAGGGGTGGGGAGGCCCTGCTTCAAGGGGGTGGTGTTGAACATTCACGTCACCGTGGCAACTGGCCTGCCAAAAGACACCCAGATCAGGAGAGCCAGTTCCAGGGTGGGGGTAAGTAACCCACAGTGAGGCTGGCCGCCTGGGAGCCTGCCTCTCCCCACCTCATTGTCCCCTGCCTCGCCAGCTGGAGAAGATGTGGGCTTCCTCCCACCTGCCCCCACAGTGGCTTTTCACCTAGGGAACAGACACACCCGTGAGGACCCGTTGACATTCCTTTCCTAGACTAGAGGCCAGCAGCCAGCGAGCAGCTGAGGGGCAGTGACAGGGCTTGAGGGGGAACATCAAATCCCTGGCCAAAGGGCCTGCTCCTCAGAAGCCACACTGCCCACCCAGGCAACTAGCCTGCTCCCTGAAGTGTGGCCTTTGTCAGAGCTTGAGATGTCATCCCTCGCCATGTGTGGCATCGTGGGTCCACCCCCTGCCTGGGCACTCAGCCCTGTCTGAAGGCCCAGTCACGGTGCAGATAACAGTGCTCACGCTGTGTCAGGCTGCATGCCAAACAGCACGCAAACATTACTCATGGAATCTTCTCAACAAGTCTCCGAGGGTGGCCGTGGTTCTCCCTTTTCATCAGGGACAGAACAGGAGCCAGGAGAGGTCACATCACTTCCCCAAGCTGACGCAGTTTTAAAAACCTGGGTTCCGGGCCAGCCAAATAGCTCAGTGGATTAAAGCGCCTGCAAGCAGGGAACAGGACCCAGGGGTTCGATCCCTGTGTCTGCCAGGCCGGCCCCACCCCCGGGGCACGCTGAGACAGCAAATGAGACTGGGTGTGGTGGCACATGCCTGTAATCCCAGCTCTTGGGAGGCTGTAAACAGGCGGATCAGTATGAATGTGATCTAGTAGTGAGACCCTGAACACCCTGTAGACCCTCCCCTAAAAATAAATAAATAAATAAATTTAAAAACCTGAGTTCTGATCAGGCCTCTGATTCCAACCCATTTTTCCCAAGATCCATTTTCCTGTCTCCTTCCAGAACAGCATCCTCTACTCACCCGGTGCTTGAACTTGTTGGAGTTCTTGTTCTCTTTTTTGTTGAGGTCGATGAAGTAATGGGTGACCCTCTCCAGGTCACTGTCCTCCATGGCCCAGGAGATGCGGAAGGAGTCGCAGGTGATGTTGTTGATCTCGATGCTGTGGGGGGTAGACAGCAGCTCCATGCTCCCCTCTGGTTTGGCCCCTGTGGGAACTGAGTGTGAGGGGAAGGATCAGTGCTCCCTCCCTCCACGGAGCTTTCTGGAATGTGTTGCACCCAACATCCCTTGCAAGGGATCCTTTAGAACCCAACAGATGCATCGGCCTCATAAATCTTATAGAAAAGATTGTATGGAAAAAATTAGAGTTGAGGGACCCAAGGTGGGGCAGGTGGCCCCTGGGGGACTCTCTGCTGTCCTCAGAGGGTCTACAGAGCAGACGGCACCTGACAGGTGGCAAAGGCAGTGGGAACATTGCAAACACTGGGCAGGGACAGATTTGCAGCAGATGGAGCTGAGGAGGGAGGGGGCTCTCAGCCAGCAGGCGTGAAAAGAGAAAGGCTGGGGGTGGAGAGAATGGGTTAGAGGCGGAGAGGAGGCAGGAAGCACCTGCTGGGGGGCTGAGGGCTAGCAGAGGCAGGTGGCAGATGCTGGCAGCCAAGAGTCCAAGGTGCCAAGACCCTTGGGCTCAGGCTTCTCACCTCCCTGGGGGTGACGCAGCGGGGGTCCCCATGGTGCAGGGCTAGGAGGACAGTGCTAGATGGGTACCTGTGGATATATTTGTAGTGGACAGGGCTGGTGTGGGCCACAGCCGGCTTCACTCTCTCTCTACCTATAACTTTCTTGAAAATCATTGTTTCTCTTTTTGCTAGGTATGTGCCACCACCCCAGCCTTTGGCGGGTCTTCACTTGGCTTTTTAAAAATAATTTGTTTCATTTTAATAATGATGTCTATTGGGAACCCAAGGGTATAAATAATTTCACAAACATTATCTCACACAAGTGTCATAATAGATATAGACTGTTATTGCCCCCATTTTACAGATAAGTTAACTGTGGTTGGGGGTGCCGAAGGCCACAGTCAGCAAATGATGTGTACTGTGGAGACCAAGCACTTTATCTTTAAGTGTGCGTGTGCGTGTGCGTGTGTGTGTGTGTGTGTGTGTGTGACATCCATGGCATGTGGCCATGTACAGGGCACGTATGTTTCTGGCTGTTTATTTTTCCCCTTTTAGGCAACTGCGTTTTCTGACTTGCCTCCTCCACTCCTTCAGCTCTGCCTGACATCTGGTGCCCTCCAGCTGTGGAAGGACCGCTCCACCATCTCTCTTACCTGTCCCTTAGCTGAGAAGAGCTGCCTGGCTTTGCCTAT
>NDGN011483303.1:0-20097 GCA_002564285.1 Tympanoctomys barrerae
AAAAATAATAAAAAATTGATGGCAATATAAAAATAACTAGCTATAAATATAATGGAAGGAAAATACTTTATTTTCAAAAGTAACATAAGCTAAGTTATCTGTAGAACACTTAAAAACATATTCATGAGCTTTTTAAAAAAAAACAGAGTTGGAAAAACTACGGTAATTATAATTCAGAGATAATAGGTCAAGTGGTTTTGCAACATAAGATAAATTACATAAATAAGGAGGAAGGAAATTCATTCACACTCACACATGCACCAGAAATATAAACAGTGCAATGTATAGTTGACTCCTGATGGCATTACAGTTTTATTTGCCAAAGGTAATCTTAGTGCTCTATTTGGCAGTTGTTGAAGGATACAGAAGTAGATTTTTTCATACCTGCAATTACTCACCAATTCCTTGCCAAATTTCAAATTAAATCTGGCTGAGAGCAACATACAGTAAAATCTGCAGTACAAATGGCCTTAAAAATCACAGATGCTTAGTTATCGATCACTGCAGGGCAATCTGAGGTTCAATGCTGCTGAATGACAAGGCAGCTCTCTGCTGCTTCTGTCATTTTGCTTTCACGTCTTGGACATGTGGGGCTTCTACCTCCTGGTCTCAGCTAGGTGCCTGAGCTCCAGGTATTGTGTTGAGTTTTCATTCAGCAGAAATGAAGAGAGGTAAAGAAAGGAGTATTTTTGTTGATTTCTCATGGAGTACGTGTCCCATAGCTATATTTTGCTGTACGGGAAAGTAGAAATAAAATCTTTCCTTGGGAACTCATGTGCCTAGATAACTGGTAGGATTCTTTGCATAAAAAGTATAAAATGAACGTTTGGAGACTTTACAAGTCTCTTCCACAACATTCATCAATCTTCTATTGCTGAGAAATTCTGTTAGTAAGGGGGTTTAGAAACAAAAGTGAAAGTTGAGAGCATGCTGTTGATATGACTGACTTTAAATTGAGATTAATTTTGAGAGAAATGATTTTTAATTTAATGTGATATTTGATAATTCATTATCTCAACACACAATCCAGTCTGACATCTCCTATAGAATAGGATATTCTTCTAAATCTGGACTTCTTTACACATTCTGTGTAATCCCTACAGATTCTTAAGGAGCATGGGAAAAACTTCATCCATAACAGATGCCTCTAGCTTGATTAGAAGACAGAGCAGCACAGCTACAATTGTAAATAAATAGGAAACAGTTCCAAAATGAGAGGCAGCTACAGAGTGCACACTGGAGAGGAGAGGCAGGGACTGCAAGGCCAAGAGAAGACAGCAGAGTGAGTGTGGGGGTGAGACTGAGCTCAGCTAATGTTAAGGGCAGACAGTAGATGGGCAGACAGCTATTCAAGTGTCACTAGCTGCACTATTGAAAGGAAAGTCATTGACTTCTCCTATGACCAGAGGCTGGAGTATGGTTAGGACACAGCTTTTGCAGAAAAGGAGCTACCCTGGAGGAAGAATGCAAAGAGAGGGAAGGAAAAAGCCAAAGAAAATAAATAGTGTTACTGAAATAGCAAATAAGGACAAAATAAGAATGTACACAAGTACGCATGCTACAAACAGATCACTGCTGACTGTGAAAACTGAACACTCTGGTACTGAGAGATAAAAGCTTTTTCTACTGTTTTATAGATCACAACATTAAAAAAAATTAGTACAGGATCTGCAGGGTCTAGGGGTCTCACTACACAGATCGGACTCATAGTGATCCTCCTGTTTTCATCCTCCCACGCTGTGGGATTACAGGCACACACTACCATGTCCAGTCTCAATCACCATCTCAGTGCACCCCGGGGGTGGGACCGGCACAGCACACTGGGGATCCCTGTGTTAGATTTTTAGTTATATTTTTAAAGCATCAGCATAATTACTTTTTGTAAAATCCATTAAAAGTTAGAATATTTGTACAACAAAGCATGCCAGATGTCTTCTCTGTGTCTTGAAGCCTCCCCCACCCCCTGCCCTCTACTATCCTTGTTCTGCACCTGAGAAGCTTACCTCATGGATGCCATTAATGGGTTCCCATCACCCTGTGGCTGTTGGGTGGTTTTGGCCAGTGGGTGATCTAGACAGAGTTCTGAGGTGGAAAAGCCTGAGGGGAGAGTAACCAGTCAGCCAGATGCCTTCTAGGAGGATCTGCATAGTAGGGTGTATTGCTCTATAGAAGTTCACATTTCACACCATGGGCCTTCTTTCTATACTTCTCTGTGGCTTCTGATAATTGTTTCCTTCCTTTCCACTCTCAGGCTAGAGCAGGCTGAATGACAGCCCTCAGGAATCTAGGTCATAATGCCTGGAAACTGTGTCTGTTTCCTTATATAATTGAAGGACTTTGGAATGAGTTAAGGTAAGAACCTCAGGAGGAGATTATCTCTTACCACTCAGTGGGTCCTTATTAACCGCAGACTGGAAACAGGGAGAGACAAGGTGATGGGGTAGGAGGTTGCATGACAGGGTAGAGCAGCCTCACTAAGCTGAAGCGCAGCAGCATGGATGCTTCCTGGAGCCCCCTGGAAGTGCGATGTCCTGTCTGTACTTTAGCACAGAGAGACCAGTCTCAGACTTCTGACCCTCAAGGTTGTATGTTAATAAATTAGTGTTATATTAAGCCACCAAATTTAGAGTAAATTGTTGATTTATTACAGTGCTGGTAGGAAACTGGTATGCAGTCTAAGGGGGTAGCTAATGTCTGTCAGATAATGTCTGGTTGGGATAATGCATCCAGTTGATCATCCAAAAGCTTAGTAGTTAATACATTAGCTAGTCAATTAAACCTATGTAGTTCATACATTAATCTGTCTTCGATCAGCCAGTTTGAGTGTGCATCTGTCCCTCAATAGAAATACATACGAATTTCTGTTCCCTTCATTTTTATTTATTTATTTCTTATGTATTTGGTATAGGGTCTCACTATACACCTTGGAATCATAGTGATCCTCCTGTTTTCTGCCTCCCCTTGGAGGGTCTGGGAGGCCAGCTTAGTGTGCCTGGAGTTGGGTGGGCACAGCATATGGTGCTGGGGATCAGACCCTGGTCTCTGCACTTACCTAAGCAGGTGTTTAGTCTGCTAAGATATCTCACCATCCCTGTTTTCTCATTTTTAAAACAATTTAGTTATTGTAAACAAAAGTACCTTCTGTACATGATGGGTATGTTTAATGAACTAAGCCCACTTGTCTTAAGTTGTGAAGTCATACAGACCTGTTGATTAAAAATGTTTTCATAGATCTCTATTGCTGGATTCTTGGAAACACCCCTCTCAAATGAACAGTTGTGTTAAAGTGACTCATTAAACATGTCACACAATTACACTGGCTCAAGTTCACATCACAAGGATGAATCATGAATAAAACTCTCAGGACAAACCAGAGAGTGCACACTAACTATGGAGATGTGGTAAAGCTGCTGTACCCAAAGATAGAGGGGTCAGTCGACTGATTCATTCTTCAAATCTACTGGCCTGTTATGTGTCAGAGAGGTTCAACATTCCTTCTCTTCAGATTCCGTCTTTGCACACGTCTCTGAGCTGTTCACATAATACCTCTGTCAAGGATGTTCGTGTTTTTCTCAGCTCTTAATTCCTGTGTGTTGCCTCCTAGAAGTGATCTGTCACCCACATGATGGCTATGCTCAATGAATGAAGCACGCCTGTGCCTGTGTGGCCTATTAGTGTTCCCACAACTTCGATATTCAATGTCAAATATCTCTGCAAATGCACGTATTTGTTTACAAGCACTAAACTGTGAGTCCTTTTAGGATAAAACTCTATTTATTATCTGTATATCCTTAACACTCAGTAGAGTGTCCTGTCTATAGGAAGCCCCAAAAGATACTTAATAAATAAATTGTAGCTGAATGAATAAGCAATGCACAAACATGCAAAAGTTAAGTCTGCATGATTATTATATGATAATATCAATAATCCCACTATCAAGTTTTATCCATAACAGTTATATGATTAATGCCTTTTAATAATGCTCAGTAGCCCTATTCAAGACTTTAGAACAGAAATAAAGGAGAGGAAATGCCGTGATGTAAAAATAGTTACCATAAATGGAACAGCCAGACGTCAGAATCAAACAGAAATGCTCATTTAAAATTGAAAATCTGTAGATCCCTTAGAGACTTCCCTTCTGCTGTCTAAATTTAATGTGGATAATTTATCATTCTATAAATACTTTCCAGCTATGTTCACTCATATGCCTTAGAGCCTGTGGATGCATTTCAGTTTTTGACTTTAGTGAATATATAAACTGTAAGATTAAATAACTTACACGAGTTTTTTCTACTGGAATTGGATGGGTCAAAAATCTGGAGCACATGTTACTTAGTATGCATTATTTCACAGGAAAGGTTCACAGGCTTCTAGCACTAATAGGCATTCTGTGGGAAATTCCTCGTTCCTCCCTTGCTGAGCTATGTTGAATGGCACAGCAACTGATTCAGGGTTCAAGGAAGTGCGAAAAACAAAGTAGTTTGGAACTGGAAATAACGCACATAGCTAGGCTTTGATATGTGTCTGTTACGCCACTGGCAGGAAACTATGCTTATTTTAAAAGACAGTGCTTTGTTCTTCTCTAATAAGATTGAAACTTTTGGAGCATGATTTCACAACTAGTAGGGAAAACACGCTCCAGAAACTGCCAACGGCGTGGGCGGGGCAAACAGATCTACCTCTACCACAGGATGTGGACTTCCCAATGCATAGCTTACATTCCACATGCTTGGTATTGAAAGATTTTTCACTGAAGGACTCTGTTTTAATCAGTAAAAGCTCTGTTTTACTTTCTGGAGTTTTTTTCTGTCATTTATTTGTTGATTCATTTTTTTTTATCCATTAGCTCATTTAGCAAACTTTCCCATACAAATATGTACATCTACAATAGGAGAGGCACCCTAGTGAAAGGGAGAAGACAAATACCTAAATACCTACTGTTGTGAAACTCACAGGAATCATGGAGGCTAACAGTTACATCTAAAATCCTATAATGCAATGAGGCTATTGTTCTAATTACATAATATAAAACAATATAACAACAAAGTCTATCAATAATTATAGTTTACTTAGAAATTGCAATAGATGACTGAATAATTTGTCATGCAGAATCAAATTTGAGGGATGGCCAAATAGCTCAGCAGATTAAAGAGCCTGCTTAGGCAGACACAGGGGCTGGGAGTTTGATCCCCCAGCCTGCCTTGCCGGCCTGGCCCCAGGGGTGCACTGAGGCAGCAATTGAGACTGGGCATGGTGGCGCACACCTGTAATCCCAGCACTTCAGTGGCTGTAAACAGAAGAATCAGTAGGAGTCTGATCTATGCAGTGAGACCCTATAGACCCTGTAGACCCTGTCCTGAAATTAAAAAAAAATTCAAATTTGAGTCTAAACTTTAAAATGACAAATTTAATAACTTAGGGATTTTTCATTGTTTCCATGCCTGCACTTTTATTCATATTTTTTTCTCTCAAAATAAAAAAAACCCATGATGTTATAAAGTATTCAGGGCCATATAAGTTAGAGAAATAGTTTGGTGTGAAAATAATCTAGTACTTTTGTCAAGGCTCAACAGTGTCTGTGATTCACAGAGATTTTCTAGTAGATGAAAAAGACAGGCAAATTTAAACAATGTAGTCACATTAGCCTAAAAAAATCACAAGCTTAGACCCCAAGGATTCAGTGCCAGATGTTTTGATATTCTTAATAACTTAACAGAAGTGAAAACCCACAAGTTTAGGGAAATATTTGTTTTTAGGTCCGTGGACCCTGCTTACTTTTCAGAATGGATCCACTTGTAGAATAAGAAGTGAAAATGCCATGTGACTACCAAGCATACCCAAAGGAAAGATAGTTAGAGGCAGGTCCAGGCAATTTCTTGGAGGATCTCCATTATGTAGAAGATGTTTCAACCATGGGCAGCACCATTAGGATTGTACCTGAGTACACATTGAAAGGTGGGGCATTGTAGAGAGAGGCAGGTGACATGGAAAAATGTCTTCCTCCCACTCCTCTCTTCATTTCCTACTTGCTGGTCTCTATGGCATAACCAGCTTCCCTGTGCCTCTCTGCCATGCCTTTTCTGATTGGAACCAGCTGAATGTGAGCTAAACTGTAGACTAAAATTAAAATAAACCACCTTAAGTGTATTGTGTTTCAGCACTGAGGCATGGCTCAGTCACTGTTTATGAGGATCCCACATCCTTTCACATTTGTCACACTTTTCGTTATTGACATTCACCTGACTCAGGAAAATCCACCTTTCTTTATTAAACAGCTTTATTGAAATATGAGCCAATCAATTTCAATTGTACTATACAAAGACTTTTTGGTATATTATTTTTTAATTGTGGCAAAATATAGACAATAATGACCACTTGAAACATTTTAAGTATATAATTTAGTGGCATTAGGTCCATATTGTTATATGACTATTACCCTTACCTATTAATTATCCCCAAAGAAAGTCAGGACTTTTAATCATTGCTTCTCTACCAACCTCTGGGCTCTGGTAATAAAAAATCTACTTTCTATCTACATGAATTTACCTAATCCAGGTGTTTCATATAATTGTAATTGTATGTTATTGTGTGTGTATGTGTGTTTGGTTTATTTTCATTGGTATTATGTTTTCAAGATTTTATCTACATTGTATCAGAATTTTTCCCCTTTTATTATGCAATAGGCTCCCGCCATATGTCTATACCATGTACTGTGCCCCGCACTCATGTGTTGATAGTGGGTTGCTTTCATTTGTCTATTGTTAGTATTACTGTTGGGAACACTTGCGTGTACATTGAGACAATCGATTTTTATCATCATGAGGTAGCTAATGCAAATTAGTGCATGCACTTAATAGACTAGCAGGTAAATACTTTCTGTAAGACCATTAAAGAAGTCATAGGCATAATAACTCTTAAACACTACACTTTAAGTTCACCCTATTTTTCAAGCCTGAATGGCCTCTAGATTAAATATATAATTATAATTGGGTTAAAATTCATTGGAGTTCAATGTCAAACTGCAGAGGCCAAAAGCATGACTTAGAATGGAAACCACTGTAAAAATACTTGACTAGTCAGCCACACAGGAATGAAGACAGCATCTCCACATTACCATGAAAAACGAGCTGTTGTGTCTATTTTCACAATAATCTATAGACATACTGCATATATATGGCACTGCTACACTGAAGCAACAGCCTAATCCTTTTACCACCTGCAGTGGTCAGGTTTAAAAACACACGTTAGCTACTACGCAATTCTAGTCAGTTATATACAGAACCTACAAAGTCATCGTGGAAGCTACACTCAATTGTGTACTACTACCCTGAAAATCAATTTCAATAGAGACATTGACTTTGACTTATCCACTTTTCTAACTGGCAGAAGATGAAGAACATTATGTCAAAAGTAAATAACTGAGACGAGCTTTGAAAGCATCATTATCTCAGCATATTTTCTGATCACCTAAACAGAGTTCACACACTAATGAATAAGCAAAATCTGAAGTCGATATTTCAAAGAAAAGTGAAACAGAAAAGTATGAGCTAAATGGAACACAAGTTCATGGAGGGGCCAGGGAGATGGCTCAGTGGAATAAGCGCTTCCCTGGCAAGAACAAGGACCTGAGTTCAATCCCTGGTTCTGCAAAAAAACCCCCAAAACCAAAAAACAAACAAACAAACAAACAAAAAAACAAGTTCATGGATTGAGCAAAGAGGGAAATGGGTTAATTTTCTCGGGTTTCTATCTGCGGTGCCATGATGGTATGATGTTGCCCTTTAAAAATTGCTGTACGTTCTAATGAATTCTTATTGTCTCTTCTATAAAAGTTGTTCATCCTTTCTTACTGAGAATTTTATGCCATAAAACACAGATTGTTGAAAAAATAGAAAACCAACTCATAAAGACAATTTTGTGATGGCTTACTGCTTTTTAGGCTTCTGAGTAGGAGTTTAAATTTAGAAAACTTTTCATTCTGGCAAAATTTGAGAAGCCCTCATATAGAAGTCATAATTCAATAAAATATAATTTATTCTTTAGTAGTTTAAAAGCATGAACCTTTTGGCCCTAGGTTTCTTTGGCTTTGTGTGTGTTGGACTGTACAGGTCTCATCCTGGACTACACTTGCTAACTCTGACTTCAAGCATGTTGATGCTGCCTTTTAAATTTCTCAGTAAAACAGAGAAACTACAAAATCTGAGATTTTTAGTACTTTGAAAATTAATGAAGAAACAAATCTCACATGCTTCATATATAGTAAAAGCAATATTAGCTCATTTTTATTTTCCAATGATAATACTCACTATGCTTGAAAATGAAGATTTAGTAAATGTATCTTTATGTATTTCATTGGCAACTGTCTTCAGATTCAGTGGCAAAAGAAACAGGTTAGTGGTGTATTGGAAGGAGATGTGAGATCATTGTATATTTAAAGAAATCAAATGTCACCTAGCTCCCATGTAGAGAAATCCATTTCTAACCTTGGCATTTTTATTAGGGCTATTTATAGTCAGTGCTACAATTTAGAGCCTCTATGAATTTTAAAACAAACAAGCAAAAACCTAGCATGAAGCATTTTCACCTTACCTCTCCCACTCCCACCAGGTTAATGGACCTTTTGTTAACAATGATTTATGCAAAATTTTTTGAATGAAAAAGAAAACAATGCCATACTTTGGCAAAGGGAAAGCCCTAAATTTTAAGACTAGTTTGTAATGTTAAGACATTGTGTTTATTTTTTATGCTGTTACCTTATCACTCAAGTGATAAGGTAAGTGAAATGTTGTATTAAGAAAACACCCATGGTTCTTTTGTTGGTTGCCTGGAAGATCTTACTAGCTCTGAGAATAAGCTCTGGATTATTCTTCTTAAGCATTCACAGGTAAGTTGAACCTTTCCCCCGCAAAAAAATTCAATAAGATAAAATATGGCCACAAAACAAAACAAAAAGACTAATGAAAGTAAAAAATAGAAAGGGTAGCTCTAAAACACTAAACCAACCTAAAATACGTTACAGTTAGCCAAATATTCTTAAAATGGTTTTGTTTATAATATCTACATAGAAGATTTTTTTTCCTTTACATTATGCTTCCCTAACTCAGTAATTCTAAGAGCAAAATAACAGGAGGATAGGGAATAGTTAGCAATGAAAAAAGTTAAATTCTCTTCCAAATAACTCAAAGAAAATCTTTGATAAGGGGATATAATATCAAAATCTATAAGCACAGCCTCCAGAACTAACCCTAGAAAGCATGTTATAAAAATGCAGATGTTTAAGAACATGTACTCATACAAACATTAAATTGGACTGCTTTAAAAAGCTGAAGTAAAATTAAGATATGTTCATATATTTACTTTGGACAAAATTAATTTAAAGTATCTTAAGTCCAGGAACACTGAATATTCAGATTTCAAAGATGCTTCACAGTCTTCACAAGTCACTAGTTTATGAAAATGAAATGAGCAAAGCTTAGTGGCTCAATCACAGCTCCTTTGAGTTGGATATGTGCCACAAAATGTGGAAACTGGCATATTTTATCTTTGTCACATTTCCCTCCAGCCCATAATAATCCCCATGTCTCCTCTCTATAAAAATTATTCTCATGAAATAATTTTAACAGTTGATGTAAATTCACATTACTTCTTGGAAGAGTATTTGGAGGGTACATCTTGGAGTTAAAAGTGTCATCTAAGGCTGAAGATATAGCTCAGTGGCATAGGACCTGCCTGCAAGCATGAGGTTGTAAGTTTGAATCCTTACAGCAGGAAAAAAGTATCTATTACCGCTGGAAATTCATAAGGTAACAGATTAGTGAGCCCGCCTGTGTGTACCTCCAAGTGCAGAGATGTGTGTTTTGGGGTGTGCATGTGGGGAATGCAAGCAGGTGGCCCTCAGATCCCCACAAGTAGTCGTGTACTTCATGTATGAAGTCATTTAATTGTCAACAGAACAAAGCCCAGCATGAACAGAAGGAGCTACGTTCCCTTAAATCTGCAGTTTTGACGGCATGCCTGGGAGAGGAGTGAGCAAAAGAAGTCAGCAGCTTGTTGAGGTCCTCTCTGATCAGAAAATATCCAACCACACTTGATTTCAGATCCTTACTTCTAGCTCAATCAAACTACAATCCCATCATTATTTTGAGTACATAGCCCTAAAAATGCTAACACGATGTTCAGTAACTGTTGCTT
Source organism: Tympanoctomys barrerae (assembly GCA_002564285.1). NCBI lineage: Eukaryota > Metazoa > Chordata > Mammalia > Rodentia > Octodontidae > Tympanoctomys > Tympanoctomys barrerae. The sequence goes on from NDGN011483303.1 coordinate 10,192, forward strand.
GCTGCTGTCCTATCCCCTGCCTGTGTTTCTGATTTTGATCTTCAAATACAGACAAAAAAAAAGTCACAGTACACAGGTTGTTGTGAACAGAGACCCCCGAGCACGCACACACCCCGCACAGAACCACCATCTCAGGCCCTGGGCACAGCACACTAATTTATGCAAGCAGTTCTGAATAATTCAATGACTTCATAAAGAAGGCCACTGTGATTTCCCAGTTAAATTCAGATGTATTCATCTCCTTTAAGCTTCAAGGCCAAATTCAGTTTTCTGTTTTTCAGCCTTTGTCTTCCACAGCCATAATTTCGAGTGGAAGAGTCCAAATAGAGGTAGAAAGATTATTAAAATGGTTTTAACATAGCGAGTTTAGCAGTCCACCCCCCCCCACTCCTTTGGATCCATCTAAGGTCCTCTGAGGTCTTTGCTTTCATTTTCTCAGCCCCAGAGGGAGCAAATGGAAAAGGCCTTGAGCAGCTCAGGAGTGGGTCCAAGAGCCCGGCGGGCATGCATTTGTCCTGCTCGCCGGCGAGGCTTCGCCTCCACCTACGCGCTGCGGGGGCGGCAGTGCTGTCTTGATGGGATGAGAGAAAAATCAATATGCATGGCAATCTGGTGTTGTGCCCATGGGACCGTGGAAGGAAGATACGATGTGTGCCCCTCTGAGTCACAAATGAGGGTTGTCACCAGCAACCAGGACACAGCTATGCTAGAGCGCTGCTGAGAGGAGGGAATGATGCTTGTCAGAGGACAAGTTTCCCAATTTCTTTATTCCTCTCTGCAAATGATTCCAGAAAGTTTTACTCCTTTTTCTAGCAACCTATCATCCTTTCTAATATCGCCATATTCAGTAAAGACATGGATTATAGAGTGGAGAAGGTCAGTTGCTAACTGAATCATATAAGCAACAGGTTTTTCTGCTCTGATTGGTTGGATTAAGGTGGTAGCAATTAAAGACGTTTGACAGTAAATGTGAAACATCATAAAATCTTTGCATGTTCAATGATTCTTTACAAAGCAGAAGTACAAAAATCATCTCCTGAGGTGAAAGGGTAGTAGATGGATCTTCATATGTGGAATGTCATGTAAATGACAGGAAGATAAATAATTTTCCTTTTCTAGAAGTGCTGGCATTGCTTGTTTTCTTAGGTTACATGGTCTTCAGAAGAGTGTGTGAAGATTTACTTAAATTCCTATCAAACCAGCATTATTTTTCAAAGAAGTCTGTTAAGAGGGTCAATATGGGAGATGGAGGTGATAGAGGACTCAAGCCCTGTGCACCCACTTCACAGACCATTGCGTTGTGTCCCTTTGAGGAGTGAAAACAACAGCTGCCATTTGATGTCTTTGTATTGGGAGCTTCTGAGCTCCACGGTCTTCCATTAGCGTGACCAGGACACCAGTGTCTGTGGATTGTAAAGAGTCAGCCAGCTCAGAACTGTGCAGATAGAACACACAAACTTTCTGGGAGACTTCTAAGATGGGATTTTCTACACTTGAGAAAGTTATTGTTTATACTGGCTAAGAAGGATATGAAGATCACTCTTTGGAACCCAAAGTATAAATACATTAAACAGCAAAATTAAAGATAATAGGAAATAGGCAAAGAAATCTTTTGAAAATCAGAAAGGGACCAAGAAATGGAAGGATGGGAACAATGGAGAGAGGATAATGTTGTGAAAAGAATTCACATGTGTATGTACATGTACCAATTCTCCCTGATGAATATAATTATTATGAACTGCAAACATGTACTAGTAAAACCAAAAATCAATGTAAATTAAAAAAATACAAAGTACATGTTTGATCAATATAGAAGAAATAACATTTTAAGAAACCCATGCCTATTCCAGGCTTGCTTCACTTTCAATAGTTCTGTGGCTAAGAAGTATTACAGATTTCCTTCTCTGTAGGAGTCAGTTGACTACTACATGAATCTATAAATTTGCAAAATACAAGGTGAATCATTCACAAAGGGCAGAATGCATCTTAGAATTTATGGTTCCTTAGCCAAATGTGTTCAATAAATACTTACTAAATGAACAAATGCAAAGTCCATACCACCTCCTGTGGAGCCAGTGTGGGAAGGAGAAAGACAGCAGATGAAGCATTTCCTCTATATGTTGGTTTGTGCAAGACGCGGGAGAGGTCCTGGGACCATTGCTTGCAACCACAGTGTAGTTTTTATGCCACTTAATGTAAAGCAGGTTGAAGTGCCATACACTTATTTTCTTCTGAAAAGCTGGAACAGATGTGACAGAGGACTCTTCCATATTTGATACTTGGATTGCTATTATTGGGCTTGGATTTATGATCATATAGTTAGAGTTGCCTTGCTTTTATTTTTCCCAATTTTTAATTATAAAATTTGATATATTTAATAAATATATAGCAAATATATTTGTTTTTAAGCATAATATTTAATGTCTTCCTGCCACTCAGTTTAAGAAATAGCACAGTTGCAATATGCTTGAATTTACTTTAGCTAAATTATGGACATTTCTACCACATTTTCCTAAAGACAAATCATAGGAGGGTTACGCTATATATAAATTTCCTTAGCATGCCATTATGTAGAAAAGAATGACAAAGAATAAATGTTGTGTTCATACTAAAATAGTGTCAGCTTTCAACCTGGAAGAATCACTGATCTAAGCAGACAAACTGTAAATTTACTCATGTGATACTGGTGAGATCACAAAATCAGACCTGGCTTTAATTTATTTTGTGGATAAAATAAAGTTTTAATAGTTTTCAGACAAAATTTTTCCTCGATATTTAATACTTTATATAATTTTGTGTAGGTTGTTGTGTAAATTTCATTCAGAAACACAATATAATATGGTGTATGAGATTATCTCTTTTATTTCACAGTAATGATTTTATCCTTCCACAGTTTGAGTTTTCATCTTTATTTTTTTATTTTTTACTTTTTATATATTTAGTACAAGGTCAACAGGGTCTCACTACACAGATAGGACTTGTAGTGCTCCCGTTCAGCCTCCTAAGAGCTGGGATTACAGGCACAGGCCACCATGCCCAGTCCCAATCCCCATTTCAGTGTGCCTGGTGGGCGGGGCCAGCACAGCAACCTGGGGATGAAACTTCTGACTCCTGTGTCTGCCTAAGCAGGTGCTTTAATCCACTGAAGTATCTGGCAGGCCCTTTCATCTTTAAAATATGTAAAAAGAAGGGTGCATTCAGGCATTGTAAGAGAGAATCACTATCAAATTTATTTCCTGATATTTTAAATTATAATACTGACAAATGTCTACACTATCTGAATAATATATTATTATTCATTTTGTCTGTTTGAAAGGCAAGTAGCATGGAAATGTTGGTGAAAATAAGTGAATTAAATTAATGTTCTGGCACAATGACCTGAAAATGTGGTTAACATTCGACAGCATCAGCTAAAGCTGTGGCTTCAAATGTCAGGTGCATCTATTTCAAAGTAGTACACAATTAGCAAACAAGTTCAGAAGTTTCTGGCATTGTACAAAGTGCTGGAGATTCAAATATTTAGAACGCATTTTTGAATTCAAAGCTTACAGCTTTATTATTAATGATATTAATCCTAGTCACAATAGAAGGTGAATGTATGCAAACCTGTTTTGGATTGGGGCTATAATAATTTTAAATGTAGTGTACAAAGACAAATCAGTCAGTTTGTTATAGAATATTGAACATTTTTACTAAAAACCAAAAGCATAAAGTAAAAACTAGGCCTTTATTGATAATCCTTCCTATATCAGACTCGAAATACTTCATCTTCTTTACATACCAATGGATGATCCTTCCCTGCCATGCTTTCTGGCTCTTTCCCTCTGCTCCATCTGTCCTACCTCACTCACTCACAGCAAGGGTCAATATTTTGACTTTATTGTTCCCAGGAAGAGTGCTTCACATGCAAAGATATCACACCTCAAGCTTCATATCAATATGTGTCATTTAAAATCATTTTGGCTAAAGCAACAACCTAGTTAGATCTATATATCTGTTCAGTCCATATGTCCATCTGTACAGTCAAAAATGGATGGAGAAAAACAACAGCCAGGCTGAGTCATCTCACTTTAATTTCTTCGTCACAAAATGGACCCAATTATGTAGACTGACGGCTTTTTTCTGTCTAGTGCAGGCTCTCTTTCAGATAGCTATTTCTTTTTCCTATCTCATTCTTTCAGTGTTGAATGTTTCCCTCCAGTTGTCAGCTCATGACCTAGGCACCTATTTGTCTAGAAAATAGAAGCCAGGAGAAGAGAACTTGCACACATCCCAAGCCCACAGACACGTACTCACTTCTACCATGTACCCTTGCTCTTGTCTCCTAATCACAGATGAGCTACTATATGTGCTAGCTAGGTTCAGACCCTGTAATTGGACATGGCAATACCATGACCTAAAACAGAGTGCCTCGTGATCACCACTCTCATCACTTTTCCCAAGACTGAATTATTGTCATTTGTAAGTAAACCCTATGGCAATCTTCTCCCTGCCATTTCTTTTTTCTTTTTTGCTTTCCTTCTCCTCCTTCTCCTACTCCTCCTCATCCTTATTCTCATCCTACTTCATAATATTACAAAGGATTTATATGTTTATTATAGCATAAATGACAAAAATATTAATGTATTATTCATTGTCATATATGTTCAATATATAGCATGGGTGATGAACTATGTTGGGGCTTAGAGGACTAATAAATAGATTATGATCACTTCCCTCAGGAAGCCTATATTCTATTTGGGAAATCATAACATTTGTTTCTGGAAATATAGTATGACTAGAAAGCACTATGGCAGAGTTACGGGCCCACAAGCAGTGTACATTGCAGCCGCACTTGATGTAGGTTGGCAACATGGACAGCTTAGCGCTATTTGCCTTCATCGGATTCAATTGTGAATATTAAGGAAACACCAGCAGTTCTAATGAGGCATTCCATCAGGTCAACAAAAATGGGCCAGCAGATGGGGCTTATTTGTTGTGCCACATTGTCAGTAATGAGTTGGGGGCAGAGTGGGAGGGACCAGAGTCTGGAAAACAGTCAATAAAAAAGGAGTAATTTAGGAATAGTAAAATCCAGTAAACAAAATCCACTCAAATGACAAAATGAACCAGAAACTAAATACACATGCAAGATATCCTACATTTTGCAACAGAATAGAACTATGTAGGAAAGAACATACAATCTTTGCAAATTTGATAAGGCTCAGTGCTGCAGGATACTGTAGCATCCTCATTGGTTTTGCCACCTCTGAAGAACGTGCCATGTTAATGCTTGTGTACAGAGAAACCCTGGCCAAGATGTATGGATCTGCTTTCAATTCCTCTTCCACTACTGATTTGTTGTCCTACATAAATTACTTAGAAGTCACTATGGCTCAATGCTTTTTTTTTTCTTACAAATATTCAGTAAAAGAATATATGTGACATGCAGAGAAACTACAAGTAGAGGAATCATGATACTGAACCTGTCCTCATGGTGTTTACATTCAGGGAAATGTGACAGATCTGCTCTTTAGAGCACCCCATAAAAGATACTATATCTAAAGAAGGTACAGAAAGACTGCTGGGAGCACACTCAACCTAGTTACACCATCACCTAGTAGGTGCAGAGTTCTTGAATTTCTAATAAAAACAAAAAATGCTGCTGGGGATTTTAACACATTATCAAATACATTAGTATTTTCTTACAACACTAACATGTCTGAAGCCTGTCCCTGTCCTTTTCTTCCTAGGATCTGTATTTTAGTAAACCATGTCTCAGGGAAGTCTTGGGAATTTCTGAGCAAGAGCAGATCTATTTTTTTTTTCTTGTTCGGACTACGTTCTTGCTTGCACATATACAACACCCTCCCTAGTGTCTTTATTTGCTGGTCTTCCTTGGTGGCAGCACCTGAGATTCTACACTGGTCCTACACAGTGCTGGTGTCCCTAGTGGCTCCACTGTGGGCCCGATGAACACAATATGAACCCTGGGAGGAACATGCCAGGTCTTGGTCTAGATGGACTCTAGATTCCCCAGCAGACCATATGTTTCAGTGGGTCACAGTCCACTTACATTCATCTGTTGTTCAGGTGAAAAGATAATCTACTTTGTCCAACAACCAGGGACATATTTACACATTCTTTGACTCCCTTATTTGGAATCACATTCCAGTTTGCCAAGGTGAAATCCCAGTGAATGGAGTGTCTTCTAGGATGCATTATTTGGTAAACATACAGTTGTTATTACCATAGATTTTGTTCTAAGTCTGAGATATTCCGTATGTTGAGCTTTTCATATACCTAGGAATGTCCAGTGAATTGTGTCTTTACTCTTTTTTAATCCATTTTATGTCACAGAAGTTGTATTATATTTTGAGTCTGGCAAAGGATGATTATAGGTTTTTGACATCAGACAGAAAGGAATCACCTTTGACCCAAGCAAATATGACAAATGTTTGTTAATTTCTCTATAAGGAAATGAGAAAAATATTGTCTCCTCTGCCATTTCTGAGAAAATTAAACAAAATAATTAAGTAGAATTTTTGGTTAAGTATCTGGAATCCAGGAATATTATCATAGTTGCTGAAAAATTTAAAAAAACTAAAATTAAAAAAAATTGGCTTTGGAGGCTTGAATTATTATGGATATAGAATTTTATGAAAATATTGATGTCTAAACTCAGTTCTTACCAATGTTTAGATAGCTAAATGTGTGAACTAGCAATGGACTTGAAATCTGGTAATCAGAGTTTGGCATCAGAGTATGTAGGTAGGGTATAGTGGTTTCCACCTTACCTGCTTTTGTCAACCCAGGAATTAGACATAGACTCAAAGTGAAATGAGTGAAGCTTTAACCTCCAGAGCCTGTCACTGAATTTGATGTTTTCCAAGACCCTGCAACAGCTCAGCAATTATGCATTCAATTGTGTAAGCTTTATGCTCCTGAACTTAGCAATGGGTCTGACCTGGTTCCTGGCACTTTCATTGTCTGGGGCTGTGTGTGTTTAAGGCAATTCATGTCCCTTTGGCATTATATATACTATATGCTTGAAGAAACATGGTCTAAGTCAAATTTTGTAAAGAGTTGCATATGTTTGAGTAACACCCACCTGATGATTCACATCAGAAAAAGTAGTATTTGCCATAAAAACACGTGATTCTGAGTATTTTATTAAAATAAAGCAACCAAAATGAAAGTAATGGGAACCTGCTGGTTAGCTCAGTTGTTTAAGCACCTGCTCAAGCAAGTGCAGTCAGGCGCAGGATACTGCAGTTCAATCCCCATCTCTACCTGCCTTACCAGACCCGCCCTTAAGGCAGCTCGAACCGGCCAAAAAAAAAAAAATCATTCTCAAAATGAAAGTAAATGTTTTACAAACATCTTCTGGGAGGAAGAAATCAAATAACTCTAAAAAATAGCTTTATTTTTCCACTTTTTTATGAGAGATGGCAGACAGGAAAGCTCAAACAAGAGGACTGGCAGAAACAATTACTTATTCTAAAAGGAGTTTAGGCAATGAGAAAACATAACCTGCCAAAAGTGTACGTACAAAATCATGTATTCCTTAGGTTCATTGCAAAAGAAATACAGGCTGAATTTGGAATATGTCACTTAGGCACTTTAAAAATTCTAGGCAAAAGATTAGCTCACAAATGATGTCAATTCTAGTCTATAACGTTGAACTCATGTCTTGCTTTAGTCAGCCTGATAGGGTTTTTCAAGAAATAAGTTAATGAGATTGGGATGAGTGTGCTAGAGTCCAACCAGAGACATTTTATAATTCATGGAACTGGTGGAAATTCAGAGTGAAGTAGGGGAGAATTTAATGCAGTTTTTTAAAAATTAATCACCCATTTCATCTCATTTTTTAGTCTTGTGTTGGAAATGTCTTTTGTGTGGAATTTACAGAATTAAAGAAAAGTACTGACTTTGTCTTGTATATCACTTTTTGTGTAATCTTATCTTGTCAAATAATTATGATTCTAACTGTCCAAGAAGAATCATGATTTGGGGATTAATTTAATATAACCCCATTACACAAACACATAAACACATGCATGCAACACACACTCACACTTTCCCAATTCTTTCCAGCGCTCTCCTCATACAAAACCATTATATGCATAAAGCAAGTTTGAGTTATATGCTTCTATGTAGTTTTCATTGTGGAAAAAGCTTCAAAACAAGGCAACTTAGTGCATATCTATTACTTGCCAAACTCTGCATGTGTGCTTTCTTTCAAGTCTTCCCAAATTGTGAAAGCCTGGCTTGAAATCCCAGTCCCTTCTCTCATTGAATGAGACAACTCCACACAGCTCATAAGGTTGTTGGCATAAAGAAAAGCTCACATTTGCTTTTACAGTACAGGCACCATGAGTGCTAGAATCTTCCTTGATTCTTGGTTAGGTGTTGGATTGAAAAGCCAACTACATTGACTTGAACATCTAGCTTCTCTACTTCATGGCCAGGTGAACCTGCACTTATTCAACTTCTATATTTCAATTTACTCATTGCATAACATAAAAAAGTTAAATGATTTATTACCAAATACATTGTTAGATATCATTTATGGGAGACCTATACAATTTTGTGCCACTAAATTTAACTATAATGACAATTGACATAGTCTTTTGACTATTGTATCCATCATATTAGTTTTGTATTCTCTAATTTTGAGCTTTATAAAAATTTATAGTAAATAGATAACAAGTCTACTAAGTTTGAAGGACTTTAGTGCAAAGCTAGGATACACCCTAGATTGCAAGGTGTCTATCGTGAGCAAGAGCAGGAAACCGTGTTCGATTATGATGGAGCATTTAAGACTGCCGTACAGTTTTTAAAAGATCCATTATCTTCAGATTTTTTATTTATTTATTTTGCTTTATGAGACAGGGGCATAGTACATCATTCAGGATGGCCCTGAATTCAGTAGGTATGCCAGGCTGGCCTCACAGTCATGATGATGCTTCTGCCTCAGCCCCTTAATTACTTGGATTACAGCTGTGCGCCACTGCATCTGGCAAGATGGCTTAGTTCTTAAATCTTTCAAACTGTGTTTTGATATGGAATTCATTTTCAATCATTTCAAATGTAGGTTATATGTATATAATAATGTTAATAATAATAATGAAAATATATATGGTGATGGCGAAGGATTAGTTCAGACCCCTTGGGTTTTCTGAAGTTTCCCACCAAGCTGCCAGTGAGGTAAGCACTGAAATCCCAGGCAGCCAGTGTCCGTCTCTCAAAAACTCTTCCAGATATAATAGTTCTATCTTCTCCTGATTCTGGTCTTGAGAATTGAGTCTTTAAAAAATCCAAAGACAGCAGCAAAAAAAGAAGGTGAAGTAGTACTTGGAAAGAACTATCCATCACAACTGATTTTTCAGTTTGTAACTCTATGTGAAGGGGGAGTTGCTTTGCAGTTTACATCATGTTTAAAATTTCATGTAAATTACTGGAGTGTAGTTTTGTCTTTATTTTTTGTCTGTAGCATTTTTAGCCTTGCTTATGTAATTACTCTCCTTTCTTTTCTTTATACAGATGTGCAAATATTTGCGACTCTGACACCACCCTGCTTCCCAGAATTTTTAATTTTTTTTTTCCTATCAGAGCCAATTTTCTTAAAGGAAATTTCACTCCAACTGAAAACAGTCTTCTCAAAGATCCTATTAATTTGTTAAGATAACAATTATTTACTTTTACTCTACTCAGCTTTCATTGATATATTTAACAACTACTTGTCAGCACTGTATCATGCATTTTACTAATCACTGGGGATACATGAAATTGGCCAATGGGGAAGGCATGCATTTCTGCATGTGCAAAGGCCCAGAGCTGGATGGAGGGGCAAAATAAATGTGAACATGTATTTTAAATAAGATGAACACATCCATAGTGGGGGGTCACGTTTGAACCAAAAGT
>NDGN011483319.1:0-12084 GCA_002564285.1 Tympanoctomys barrerae
ACTCCTGTACTTCTTTCAGGTGCTTTAATCACTGAGCTATTTGTTTAGCCCTATTTACTTCTATTTGTTTGTATTTTCAAGATCTTCACTCTCTAACAAATTGTGACAGCATTCACAATGAGCATTCATTCTATTTGAGCTACTAACTGGTTATTACTGATTTTATTCAATTGTTAAATAGTTGTTAAGTAGGGGTCCATGCATTCCCTCAAATTCTTTGAATTAGATTTTGTCTTCACTACTTTTCTCTTGTTGCTGAGGCAAAATACCCAAAACCCAAATAAAGCAAGGTAAGCTTTATTTAGCTCACAGTTTGTGGATATTTCAGTCCGTATTCTGCTGGCTCCAAGGCAGGAAGGCATTGCACAGGAGTAACTCTTCAAGGAAGCAGGAGACAGCAAAAGCATCAAGAGCAAAAGTTGGGAAAGAGCAAGCTTCTTTTCCTCCCTTATATTATAAACAGCTTACCCTGCACCCTGGATAGCACTCATGCCATCTCAGGGCCCTACACTAGCTCAGGATGCTTACAAATGAGAACTCCAACCCCTTGCTGAGGTCATTTTGTTAAGCTTCATAACTCAAGTGGCACAATTTGCCAGCCACTACAGATACAATGTTAAAATAAAAATTAGATGATAGAGGGCAAATTAGCACGGCATTTTTTTTTACATTACAATGTTGTTGTGATAATATACCTGAGAAAAATAATCTAAGGGAAGACAGATTTATTTTGTTTCACTCTTTTAGAGCTTTCTGTTCATGACCTGATGGCTCTATTACTTTGTGCCTAAGGTGACACAGAATATCGTGGAAGCACAGGAATGTGGAGGAGAAAACTGTTCATTTCCTGACATTCAGTAAACTGAAGGGGTTAAGAATGTAAAGAAAGAGAGAGGGAGATGGAGATGGAGAGGACTGAGATAAAGGGCAGGGAAAAGATAGTCCTGAAAGGCATGCCCCATAATCAAGTCCTTCAAAATGTGTCCCACTCATTCAATTTCTATCACTGTGCATTATTTCCATCAAATTACAAGCTCATCAATGGAGCAAAATTCTGATGAAATCATAGCCTTCATGTTCTAGTCCAATCCCCTGGAACCTCCAGGATCCAGATATTTCATGGTCTCCCTTGTTGCCAGGTTCACTGTTTCTCCTATTCCTTCAAAGAGCACTACAACACCCACATGACTGGGAGACACAAGTCAGTACAATCAACAATCCCATTTTCAGAATAGGTGCTGCTGAAGCAATTTCCAATCCTAAAGACAAGAAATGTAAAAGGATTATTTAGTTCTATATTTTCTTCAGATTAATATGCCCTCATGAAACTATCAGGAAAACAATATGAAAATATAAATTAGTTAATTAAATAATTATTGAATAACACACATCTACAAAAATATATATTAAAAGACTGTGTATTTTAAAACAACCATTGTACTTGCTTCAGAAGCACATACACTGAAATTGGCAGGATGCAGAGATTAGCACTGGGACTGCACAAGGATGACATGCAACCCCATGAAGCATTTCATATTTTGAAAAAAGGAAGAAAAAAATCAATAAAATGCAAGAAGATTTAGGTACATAATAACATCCCATGAGTGATACGAAACGGTGAATTAATGTTTTAAACAATTATAATATTTTAATAGTGTGATTGTTTTATAATTTTAACATCTTAAATTTCCCAAGGAATATTCCTTTATTATTATCAAATTCAAGTTCATGTTGTCCTTCCAATGCCAGCTACAGTATATATTTATAGTTTGAAGTCTGGAAATTATGATAAAAATAGAAAATGTATTTCTTCTAAGTTACATATATGGACTTAAAACTCAAAAGTTACCTTTACCCAGCAGAAAAAATCAAAACTCACTCTTGTCCATTTCAAAGATGGCTATTAAGATATTGAGTTTGTAGTGATTATTGAATAAGGTATTTATTCATTTTCAAAATATCAATAATAACTTCAAAATGGAAGCAAAATAAATGACTTACATGATAATCCAATTATTTGATGTGCAAATGTATTGTAATTGTAAAGTTAAGCGGGAGAAAACTCACTGGGGAAAATCTTGTTATTAAAAATCTTTATTTAAAAATATGTTCCTATATTTTAAAATGCAAAAGGCAAATAACCTGTTTCTTTGAAATTTTTTGGCCTAACACATATTTGTCATACTACATATTCAATGAACATACCAGCTGTAATTTTATAAAATATACAAGAAAAACCAAATAAGCAGATCATTAGTATTAGGCTGATTTCCATAGTTCATTGAGTTTAGAACTGCAGGCAGTAATACAAAACAGAATTTTAAATAACTTTCTTATTTATATGGCCATAGTTTAAAAATTAGAATTAAGCCATAAAGTTGTTATTCCAAAATTACAAATATTTTTAATTTAAATATCATAACTTTTCAATTGATAAAGATAAAAGAATCCCACCATATTTATATTATTGATAACACCTATCGTTCTAATTTATATATTTCCTTTTTTAACTTTAAAAAATGCAAAATGATAATAGAAAGAAACAGCATTATAAATGATATAAAATTTGAATAAACAAAATAATAGGTATTCAAAAATGGTTGCTGTATTGCATGATGCTAGATTTAAATTAGTTGCTTAAATTAACAGACATAAATGTGTAAGATTGGTTTTAAAAATCAACCAAAACAATAACAAAACATTATAAAGATTTTGAGAAAAACAATAAGAATAAAGCTTTATTTGTGGGGGGGGGCGGACCCGGGGATTGAACTCATGTTCTTGCACTTGCTAGGGAAGCGCTTATTCCACTGAGCCATCTCCCCGGCAACAATAAGAATAGAAACAAAAATATTTTAAGCAATGACTCCTCCTTTCAAAATATCAGCAGAAATCAGTAGTACAATTATCCATGCTATCCTGCATATGTGCATAAATATATCTTTTTCCCTTCTTTCTTTTGTCCTTTTACTCATCCTAATTTTTCCTATTCATTGAACTAATTTCTTTCCTTTTCATCATATATATTGTACCTTTCTAATTTTATTTACTCTTTCAGGTTCTCACACTAGTGAGATAATATTTTTGCATATGTGGGTCTGATTATTACACTTACAGATATAGTCTCCAGTGGCATCTATTTATCTACAAAAGCCACAAATTTATCTTTTTTATACCTGAATAATACTCCATTGTGTAAAAACACTACATTTTTAAATCAAAATATTGTATTTACTTAGAAGCATTCAGAATGTCAACAAAACAGTTGCAACTTTTTTGCAATTACACAGTAGTATTCAGTTAACGGAATACTTATTTCATATAAGCTGCGTCAGAGACAACTGAGGATGAAAAACTACCGTCTCCATATATAACTAATTTGTGCTGTGCCCCAACAAGAACCTGCTTTAAATTTCCATGCAAGTTTACAACCCCCAAACTGTACCAGGCAAGGCTAGTGGCTATTGAAAATACCACCAGGACAGGGCTATCTAAAGACACATTCAGTAGTGTGCTAACAATAAAAAAAGACACTATACAGTTTAAAAATAAATCTAACAGCCTTACAGTTTTTTTTTCTCTTCAAAAGAAGTGAGTTGTGTACAGGGGGGTTAAATGCTTTATAGACAAGAAAAAAAAAACTACACTAGAACCAGCTTTTTCACATCCTCCTCTTCATCTTCTTCTTCCTCTTCATCCTTATCTTCCTCATCCTCCTCCTCTTCCTTCTTTTTCTTGTTTGTTTCAGCCTTGACGACTCCCTTTTTTGCTGCATCAGATTCTCCTTTGCCCAGTAGGCAACGATGTCCTTTCCATATTTCTCTGTCAGCTCAGCAGCCTCCTTCTCGCAGGGCTGCTTGTCACCTGCTGCAGTGTTATTCTACATTTCTCCAAGTTTCTCTGCGATGTCACCAATGGGGAGGTCCGGATGTTCTCCTATGATTTTTGGGTGATACTCAGAACAGATCAAGAAGGGTGAAGGAGGCCTCTTGGATGCATTGGGATCCTTGAACTTCTTTTTTGTTTCTCCTTCAGGAAGAATATAAGTTTTCATTTCTCTTTCATAATGAGCTTTGTCTGCTTTTGCCATGTCTTCAGATTTTCCTTTTTCTTTAGCAGACATGGTCTTCCACCTCTCTGAGCACTTCTTAGAAAGCTCTGAGAAGTTAGCAGAAGCATCTGGGTCCTTCTTTCTGTGTTCCTCTCCGCAGATTTTCACAAAAAAAAAAAATGCATATGATGACATCTTGCCCCTCGGTTTCTTCGGATCTCCTTTTCTCATGTTTACTCGTTATCCTCAGTAAGGTACAGAGTCGCCCAGTGCCGGTTCAGCTCTCACTTACCCCGGTGCTTTCTCTATGGAGAACAATGTACTGTAATTACATACTACATCTTTTTATCCATTCATTCCTCAATTGATGAGCATTTGACTTATCTCCAAGATTTAGCTGTGGCAAATTGCACTGCTATAAACATGAGGGCATGTATATTGCTGTGGTATGATTTCAGTTCTTTTGAAAAAATACCCAGGTGGGGAATAACTGGCTTAAATGGAATCTCAAATTCTCAATTTTTGAGGCTATCAGTAACAGTTGTACCAGCCTGCACTCCTACCATCAGTGGAGAAGGGTTACTTTTCCCCTATCGGCCCTCCTTAATTCATTATTAGTTAACTTCTTAACAATAGAATTAGATGAGAATTAGATGAGGGTTTTTTTGTGGGGGGGGGTGTTTTTTTGTTTTTTGTTTTTTGTTTTTTTTTTTCTGAACCAGGGATTGAACTCAGCCCTTGTGCTTGTCAGGGAAGTGCTTATTCCACTGAGCCATCTCCCTTACCCCCTCTCAGTGGTGTTTTAATTTGCACCTCCTGCATGACCAGTGATGTTGGACACTTTTTTACATGTTTATTTGCATTTGTATCTTTTCATTTGTGAAATCCATACTTATCTCAGATTCCCATTTTTGGATTGGGTCTTTGAATTTTGGAGGGCTGATTACTTTTTTTAATTCTTTATATGTTCTAGATAGGAGTCATTTGTCTGAAGGGCAATCTGATATAATTGTCTTCGACTTCGTGGGTTTTCTTTTTCTCCATTGGTGACTTCATTTGCCATTCCAAAGATTGTCAAACAGATGAGACCCCAACTGTTGATTCCTCTATTTTTTTTTCTTTCAACATATGTTCATTTATTCTCAATGGCAACGGAAAGTCTCTAAATAAATAAAACCATTGCTAAACAGGGCAAGGTGTGACTTTTAAACTTTTATTGAGATAGCATATTTAAAAATATTTCTTGAAAATGTGAAGTACCTGATTCTTAGAAGTATTTCTTGTGCAGTTTGATTTTTATTCATTCACTCCATATCTTCCACTATGGTCTTAAGTTTTCTACTTTCCCTTCCAGAAGATTTAGTGTTTCAGTTTAATATTCAAATTTTTGACCCATTTGGACTATAGTTTTGAGCATGATGATAAGCATGCGTCTATTGAAGTCTTTGACATGTGGAAAGGCAGTTTTTCCGCACCACTTATTAAACAGGCTTTCTTCCTTTCAGTGACTGTTTGGCCCTTTTGTCAATGATAAAGTGTCTGAATGTGCTTGTAGTTCTACCTTGTCTAATCTGTTCCTCTGATATTCAGATTTGTTTTCTTGTCTGTGCCATGCTGTTTTTATTACACTAGCTTTTTATTTTATTTTATTTTGAAATGTATACAGTCAGAAGAGTAAAATATATTGACCATGCACCACTATTAGTGAGAGAAGTGCCTGCACAAGCGCTGTCATTATAATAATAATTTTATGACTGTTATTTGTTTTGAAGAGAATAAAAAACGTTCATAGTGATTCAGAATTTCAAAAGCAAAAGCAAAATGATAGGAAATCAACAATGGTTGTTATATTATATATTGTTATTTTCAAACTATTTTTTTTCAGGTTTCCAGATATAGGCATGAAAAATTGATGTAAAAAAATAAGAAGCTTGGGCTGGTGAGATGGCTCAGTGGTCTAAAACAAGCTTAGCAAAGCACAGGGACCGCGGTTCAATCCCCCAGCACCACATGCCACCCAGCCCTGCCCCCTGGTGGGATGAGCTGGCCAAACATAAATAAATAATAAATAAAATAAATAATTAAAAAAAATAAGAAGCTTTAACTTTGCCTTTCAAGAAACCACTAGAAATTAGTATTAAAATTATCTCAGATGTCTTGAACATATATAATTCTTTCTTTCTTTCCTTTCCCTCATTCTAATTGTTCTTTTCTTTTGAGTAGCTCTTTTCCTTACAGAATACCTATTTTACCATTCACATTTTATTTACTCTTCAAGTTTCTTGCATTAGAGAGAAGATGTTACTTACTCATACACATATGTCTTACTTACTTCACTTAGGTGATATTAACAGCTTACATAACTTTCAAAAATCTTGTCTATCAAATTCCCATGAAAACAGACAGCCAGGTAAATTTCTGATATGTCTGAGGACTGTTAACATACACACTTTTATTTAGTTTCATGCAAAGACTATAAAATATAAAGTTTTCCATTAGTTTCTCTTGGAATGAGGTACTGAAGTTTTCCAATAACTAGAGGTTTTTGTATCAGAATGATTTATAACTTGGTTTAATTTTAAGCAAGCACAAATGGGAATTTTGTTTTAGCAATGTTTACTAGCTAGACCTGCATTACTCTCACTTCCAGTTTCAGAAGTTAGTTTTGCTTACTATGAGTGGATTAGAAAAGTACAGAATCCCACTATGGTTCCAGGGGCAAATAAGGAGACAAAAATATATTTTTGCTAGCTGCGGGATTTCTTTCTATATAAGAAGTAGTCAGAATTTCATCCAATGTTTCTCTGAAAATATTTGGCTTCTGCCTCAGCCTTGGGCAAACTCACCAGAGAGAAATTGTAAGGTAAATATTTTCTGGAAGATTTTGGAGAAATAAGCCTCAGGGTAGATAGATTCAGATGTCACATATCTTTCCTAAAACATATTTCCTAAAAATATACACTCTTGTGTCTGGAAGGGATGGTCCCACATGTGATCAACCTTGAAATAGGTCCCCAAAAGACTACAAAATTCAGAATGATTACACGGAGAATGGTATATAAAGCATATGGCCAAGGAAAAATAAATAAATGGGATATAATGAAATAAGATAAGAGCAGTAATTCAATATATTTATCAATAAGAATGTGACTTTTAGTATCTGTTTTTCCATCATTAAAGGCATTCAGTTATATGAGGGAACATAGCATCGTCTTCTACTAGACTCACAAATTAGGTGACCTATGCAAAGTCACACACACACACACACACACACACATACCACATGAATTGATGCACCTAAGCTGTAATTACTGAAATGAGAAATTTTTCAAGAGAAACAAAAGAATTTTTCCACTTTTTAATGGTAATTGATGGAATAGCAATGTTCAAAATGGTACATAGACTCAAAAAAACTGAGGAATCAGAACAGAAACCTAAAGAATACAAATTTTAGAAGTCATGGACAAGAGACAAAAAATTTTTACTAGGGTTGGAAACCTGTAGTGCAGAAGAATCCTGGAGACATTACCCTAAAAATGTTCTGATGAATCCAGTTCACAGCCACATATTCTGGATTCCTAACTTATCTGGAAACATCATTCAAATGGACAAAAACTTAGAAAATAATGTCAGAAAGTTCAGAAAGCCAGGAGAGCATAATTTTATATGTTACCAGGAGAGGTTACCTCTTTTAGTGAGGAGAGCCTTCCACAGATTAAATTCTAGTGAGCATAGATCAGTATGAAGTGAAGATTTGAAGATATAGTACACTCAAGAAAGGTCATAAGTGAGAATATAAGACTTTACAGAGGTAGATGAATATGGCAAATAGAAAGTGAGTGATTAATCTTAAGAAAGAAAAGTGGCCAGTTATGCAAGTATAAAGAGTTACCAGAAGTTTTAGTTTAAAATGTGTATCTAATTGATGAAAAATCATTACAAAGAACAAAGTAAAACTTTTAGAAAGATTATAACGAACTATTTTAAGTTAAAGAAAATTATAGTTCTGCTCTGATCTAAGAATTTGGTTCCTTTCAGATCAGCAATTGAAATATAGAGCAATGAATTAATCTAGCTTTAATGCTTTGCTTTACATTCACATTGAAATATCAGTGAAACTGATTCCACCTTTCAGGATAGGAACAAGAAATCTTATTTGTACATGAAAGAGAGTTTTGAGTAGGCAGGTAGATACCTGGAATTTGGTGATGCCCAAATGAAAAGAAAATATTTCAAGAATTGAGACCTAGATTCACTTTCTAGCTTTTTTCATGAAGCAATTTGATGACATTGTATAAATTTTGTTTTATTATTGTCATTTTCTCTGAATCCAAATTTCTGCCTCTTAATCTGGTTAGATGATCAACAATTTGATCAATTCACATATTATTTACTCTTGGATAGCCATAGCTTTCTTGATGCCATTCTTTTACCATTTACTCTCTAAATTCTAAACACCTGAACACAAAGTATTGGTCTAATACTTGACAAACCCTTACAGATTTCACAATAAATGGAAAATATGGATTGCTTTATTTGTCTATTAAATGTTAATACATGGTGCCAGCACTAACATACACTTTCATGTTATCTGCCCACTAAGAGATTGATTTCAAACTATCAGTGGAAATAAATTAAATCTATGATATATTGTGTTTTCTACATTTTTAATAAGAGATTCAGTGTATTTTCACACAGGAATGCATGGAGCTCATACTTCTTCTTAAGATGGATCAGAACTCAATCTAATAGTGTCACTTGATTCCTTGGGATACATGCTCCATTTATCACTTTGTCATTAGTGATTTCAACATACCCATTTTCACTCTTACCACAATGGTCAGAGTCCCCCATATCAAATTCCACCTCCATAGTCCAAAATACCTTATATTTTCCCTTAGGCCGGCTATAATATTTTTCAGTCATTCCCTGTTGTGAAGATGCATTTCAAATGACTTACAAAATTCCAAACAAGGAACAGTCATAAGACATTGCATCTAGAGTAACCAACAGAATTGACTACCTCAATAAAATGATCATAGAAATCTTTCTGGAGGTGGAGGGAAGGTGGAATCATGATATTCCTTCAACTAAATTTCCTTCATATGCTTGCTCAAAATCTTTTTTTTTTAACCCTTTTTTGTTTCCCAAATTCTTGGAGTGAGGTGATGAGCAAACTTTGTTTTAAAATCTCTTACAATATAAAAATCTATGAAACTCAGCAGTTTACAGTCATCTACATTTTTCTCTGAAGTGGGAGGTCTAGGATAGGAAAAAATGGTTGTTCATACAAGAGAAACAATTGTTGCTGACTGAAGTTACTCTCTGTAGAACACCTTTCAATTCTTGTAAGATGACTTTCAGATTATGACTTTGATTTAAAGCTCTTAGTGAAGTTGATTTACATAGAGTATGTTCAATAAACATTAAGAATACATTACATAAAATTAATATAAGTTTACTTTTTAAAAGTGATTGTAAATGGAAATTATGATCATCATTGTTACCATGAAGATGATTTTGGTGATTAGAGCAAGGAAATACAAAAAGCAAAGACAGGATTCAAAATAACTAAAAGAGCAACAAAATATCCTCCAAACGTTGGGGACTCTTGTTGGTACAGAGACACATTTTCTACTCAGTAGCTTTTATTTTATCGACCTTAAGTATTGGCCTATCTCTTCATTTTATTATTATTATTATTTATTTAATACAGGGTCTCACTACACAGATAGGGCTTGTAGTGATCCTCCTGTCTTCAGCCTCCCAAGCACTGGCATTACAGGCATGCACCACTACATCCAGTCTCAAGCACCCTCTCAGTGCACCCTGGAGGCAGGGCCAGCACGGCATGCATTCACCTAAGCAGGTGCTTTAATCCTTTTATTATTATTATTATTGTTGTTGTTGTTGTTTTGAGGAATCATTGATTTTTTTTAAAATGTGCTCTGTATTGCATAACCCAAAGCATGTAGGTGGCTTCTTTTCATAAATACAATTCATCATTCAAGAGAATTTTGCGAGTTTTCTTCATCGTCGGTGACAGTAAAACAGCCCGCTGCTCAAAATTTACAGTATCAATCACATGTACTTGTTTTTTTGTAAGATGTACATTAATTTATTCATCTAAGTACCCATTAAGGATTATATTAGTGAGCAAGTAAAATTGTAAGGATAGGAGAGTGGGAAGTTTGACTACATCTCTACAGCATTAGAGGGAGAGGTGACACAGTTTCTACACTGCACAATTTATTAATAGCAGTAGGCTACTTTAAGATGACCGTTAATGGAAAGAAGAGAAGGAACCTATGCTTGCATAAGCATAAACACAAACTGTGTAATGTGCCAAGATTATGCATTCCAAGCGTGGGATCAGTTGAGCAAGAATGGAATCATTTCTTAAATACATGGCATAAATGAGGATTTAATTTATTTTAAGAGGTTTTTTTTTAAGAGTTATTTATTTATTTATTTGGTACAGCATATCACTTGGCAGCTCACACTCATAGAGATCCTCCTATCTCAGCCTACCAGAGCTGGGATTTCAGGCATTTGCCACCACACTCGTTTTCAGTAGCTGGCTCAGCTGGTATGGCAATCTGTACCATGCTTCAAACCTGCCCCTAAATGAGGAATTTCAACAAATTTCTAAATTCAACAGATATAGACAAGGGTCTGGGAAATAGCTCAGTGGACTAAGTGTCTGCTTAGCCAAGCCACAGGGATCAGGGTTCAATTCTCAGGAACACATGCCACCCACTGAGACTTGGCATGGTGGAACACTTTTGTAATCTCAGAGCTGGAGACGCTAAAACAGGAGGATCACTATGAGTCTAAGCCATGTAGGGAGCCTCTGTACCAACTAAATTAAAAATGAACCAACGCAGAAAATATATAGGCGAACAGGGTAGCCACCTACTCTTTGTTTTTGGCCTCCTATGACATTGTTTCCTAAAATTGGTTCTTGAGAGATGTGAGAGGAATTACATTTTAAAATTTTCTACACACCACCTCTACCAGCAATTCAATATAATTTCATCACGAAGATAAAGTGAACAGAATACTTCATTTTAAGAACATCAAAACTATGTCACAACAGTGAAAAAAGAAACAATCCAAGATGTAGTTCACAATTTATTCAATTTATAAATTGTAATCAACAGCCATTTCTAAAAATATTTTTTAATCTGTTGCTATGTGTTTCTCTTTGATTAGTTTGGCAAAAGCAAAAAAGTTTGTATCTATTTATGCTCAAAGATCACCTCTCTCCAAAACCAGCAAATATGACTAATCACTGAAAATGATACTTTTTGGTACAACTTTACTTCTTGTTTGAAAATAACTAACATCATATATATTAACACCATTTATAGTGGCATGAGTCAAAGCCAGATGTGAGATTACAAGACCTGTGGAACTGTGTGCCTGTCACTTCAGAGTGAAAACCTCTCTTCTGTACTCTTACTTTCTTTTCTTTTAGAGAGCGTTTACCTTATGAATCTTATCAGATTTAGATGTCTTCAACATATTGTATAATCAGTGGTAGAAATAGCAAATAAGCCATACGTATCCTACATGCCGATGTAATATTCAGTTTACAAAGTCTTTGCAAAACTTTCAACATTACCTGTATTCAATAACTGGTACTTTTGGTTTCCCATAATATCTAACAAAATTACCTTTCTCTACATTTACCTATTCATTTTGAAAAAGTAATAGAGTCAAAGGAATAGTAAGACAAAACAGTAGATAATCAGTGGTAAGTATTAAAAAAAATCAGTGGTAACTATGTTAAATTGTAAAATTTTAATATTTCATTACTTTAGAAGTACTTTATTTAAAAGTATTAAATAAATTGTATGTTTTGCTAATGAATTAAAGAGCCATTATTTCTCAATTTCATTTATATTTAGTTAGAATTTTTTAAAAAATCTCTAGGGTAGCAATTTACAAACACTGTTTTCTTTTCTTTCTTTCTTTCCTTTTTTTTTTTTTTTTTTTTTTTTTGGTGCAGGGGTCTCACTATGCAGATT
>NDGN011483320.1:0-13635 GCA_002564285.1 Tympanoctomys barrerae
GAGAGTCAAGAGGCTTGGGTCCCCGTTCTGTCCCCCACGTGAGCCCTCCAGGGAGACTCCATCATTTCTCCCTCCCCTCCAGCCACCCCAAGGCCTCGCTCCCAGCACCGCACTTCCTGACCTGCTGTGGGAGGGGAGTAGGGCACTTCCAGCCCTAGGTGATACGGCTGCCTCTCGATGTGCTTAACAAATTGCCTGTTCACTCAATTACATTTTATTTAATCATCTGTAATCATATAAATTATGCCTGATGGTAGTAAATGTTCATGTCAGTTCCTAATTATAGATTGATTAATTGGCTGGGGTGATCTGTATTACTACTTATATAAGAATATATGAGGATCATGATAAATTAGGGCCTGTAGTCTGAGCCTGGGAACATGGAACCTTTCCAGTTGCATCCCATTTTTTGGAGGGGGGTAGTGGTGGTGAAGTAGCCATTGTGCTTTCCCTGTTTTGTTCCTATCAGATGATTCCAAGAGGGTTTGTATTCTATTGATTGATTGATTGATTTTGGCAACACCTGAGTCAAGAAATACTTATTATTACTAGATAGTTAGTGTATGTGTGTGCACTCAATTTTTGCCATGCAGTGCTTCTCTTTTTGGCTGTGGCTGAGATGAATAATGACAAGCTCATTAAGTTCAGTTGGGCTCATTAAAGCCTGCTGGGCTCACAAAGTTCCTGGGGTTGAATTTGGCCTGGAGAACAGGAATCTAGAGAAAGAGGGGATGTGGGAACTTGATCAGTGTCTGTAAAGCGTTTCCTTGTTAGACAATGTCATCTTTTTTTCCTGGATGATAGAATGTCACAAGGATGTGTCTTGCACTTTTATTCTAGGAATATTTAGACTTTTTGTGATGTCTTTAAGGCAACTTGAAATGAAGTCTCTCAATTTTGAGAGCATAACCATTTGTGTGCATCATACTCCCATCATTCTTGCTTCCCTTCCTGATTGCACATTGGTCTATAGGTAAAGATGAAATTACCTGAGATATGACATGTGGGAAAAGGGGGGATATCAGAGGATTCAGGAGTGGACCCTGTTTTTAGCAAAAGGGCCAGAGACTTCATCCCAGTTTCCTTGACTTTGATAAGTGACACAGAAGAATGGTAGAAATGCCTCTGGGTATTCCTCTGGTCCAGACCATAGCCTCTCAGGGTTTGTTACTGGAGAGGCCCATCAGCTGGCCTCTGTTCTTGACAACAGAGTCACAATAGGAACAATGACTTACTGTCTTTGATAGTATGGATGACTGTCCTTTTTTGGGGGAGGTTTTGATATGGTTTTTGCAAGCTGTAGCATCATGTCTCCGGCGGCCACTTGCCTGAGTTCAAACCCAAACTTGGCTTACTTTGTGATCCTGGACAAGTTACTTTACTGTGCCTTAATTTCCTCCTCTGCAGAGTGGGGATAATGATAGGCCCATGCTACAGGGTATCATCAGAATGCACTGTATTAATAAATGTGTAAATGCTACAAACTGCACAATACACAGGAGCTGTAAAGACATGTGGGTGGTTTTCATGATCTGCTCATTCAATCTCAAAATAGCTTGGAGATATACTAGGATGCATTACTGAACTCATTTATTGAATGAGGGAACCAAGTTCCAAAGCAGTACACAACTTGCTTCAGGGCAACAACTTACTTAGCGGCAAAGCTGGGACTGAAACCTATGTCTCCTGCATCTCAGTTGTTGGAAGCAAGGTTCCTGCACAAGGGGCCAATGGGAACTTCCTGAACATGTGGCCAGGAAACCTCCAGCGTTCTTTCCACCCCTTATGGGATGCTATGGCCCTTGGAGCTTCTTTGTGCCAAGAACTCAGCTCAATTGTTTACAGAAAGCAGAAGCTTCATTGAGGTGAATTAATTTTTTCACTTTTATTTTCAACTTACACTTTGCCCAAGCTGTTAAAAGGATCACCCTACTTCCTCTTGATAATTAATACCTGTGCATATGATATAGGAAAGTTGTCCTTCTTCCTAGACCACAGGACTCCAAACAGGTCCCCCTGAACTCCAATTGAGACAGTTAATTTGTGGTGTGAAAAATACCACACTACCTATGATGAGGAAACCTATCACCTGATGCTAGTAGGAAGCTTTCAGCTGCAAGTAACTGGATCTAAACTAAACTAAACTAAACTAAACTAAACTAAACTAAACTAAGCTAAGCTAAGCTAAGCTAAGCTAGACTAGACTAGACTAGACTAAACTAAACTAAACTAAACTAAACTAAACTGTAAACTAAACACCTTTTAAGGATTGTTTTTGTTCATGGAACAAGATTCCATGAGTTAAGGCAGATCTAGGCTGTGATGAGGTTTGGTAGCTCAGTGACATTTCAGTCTCTGAAACTTGTTTGATCTACATGCCTTTTCCATGATCACAAAGAGATTCTCTGGTCCCAGACACTACATGTACTGAGTTACTTCCAGTGCAAAAATGTTTTCTTTCATTTGATTCTTAGACAGTGTTACTGGACTGACTTTCTCTGGTCTCTTTAGCCAGGACTGGGTAACACATCCACCCTAAGCTGATCATCATCAAAGGGACTAAGACCACTCAGGTTCGCCTAGGCCTGCCATGATTAACCCCTTACTGGTCTAGGAGGGAGGGCCACCTTTTCTGAATATGTGGCCTGGCAGAAAGTGGCACTGGAACAAAATATAGGCTATCATAGTCACCAAGAAGTAAATGTAAGCAAATGTAAGTGTGCTTGCATGCACACACTTGTGTGTCTGTTGGATTAGAGAAAATGGGTTGTTTTGGGGAGAGCAACCAATAGTGATTGATACTAAAATCTCTGAAATGCAGGACTCATGAAGAACTCCATGTCAGATCCAGTTATGAAGAATCAAGTGCCTCAGAAGTAAAATATGAGAAATAAGGCACATCTTTCAGTGTGATCTGGTTTCTAGTCAGTTATTGTCATTTTGCTCATCATTGTACTTGGAAGTGATAGTTTTCACTATTTTATTCTGCATATAACCTGGGTAAGTCAAATCATAAGTGTGCTGAAGAACATATGCTGCTTTGTGTGATGGGAGGAGGAATAGAGCGCAGTGTTAGTATCTACCTAGCATCCTTCTACCTCCTTAACACTGACCCTACTAATGCTAGCCTCACCTGCAGAGGAAGAGACTCATGTCTCTGAGCCACGGGGAGCCTGGTGTGCCCCTGGCATGGGAACAGGTGTAAGTGTGGACAATTTGGCCTCAATCAGGTTGGAGAGAAACACCGAAGTTGTACCTGAGGAATGAGTTTCTCTTTCCATTGCTGGATGGGAATAAAGAAACCTATAGCCCTACTGCCACTGACAGTCATCTCTTGAGCATGAGGGAGCAAGTGTTAGGGTGACTCTTTCATCAAAAAGCCAGAGATGAAAGACAGAAAGAAATCAGGGTCCTTGTGACTTACTGAGTCAAACCTGGGGCCACTGCCTCATTCTGAACTTGCTGGGCAATATGCCAACTTTTGCTATGACTTTAGCCTAATGGAATTGGGGTCTTGGGTTACTTGCACCTGAGAGCATCCTCATTTGAATGGGCATTCATTACTATTTTCTTTCACAAAGGAAGAAACTAAGCCAAAGTGAGCAAGTATACTGTACTGGGTCTCACATTCAACTGAGTGATGATTACTAGAAACCTAGTCCTCTGACCCAGAGGTGGCTTTTCTTCCTTATACCCAATCCTCTCCCAACATGAAGGACTACTTCCTAGTGATCAAAAGTTGTGTTGAATTTGTGTGGGGAGTTTGATGGGAAGGGTGAAAGTTTTCCTGGGAACACCAATAGGGTTTACTTGGGAAATCTAATTCCATCTGAATTAGATGCTGGCTACCATCTGGACACAGATAATCATTACCCTGTGCTTTCTTTGTTTAACTAGCTCCACAGTGGAAACAATGATTTCCAGCAAATTGTATTTCCTGGGGGAACATACAAAACAAAGGGTATGAGTGGCTCCACTGAGAGGGGAGAGGAGGAAGGGGGCCTCTTTGTCCATGTCCCAGCTCTGTGACTCGTCATCCTGTGTGGTTTGTATATGAACTGGGGACAAGATGTCATGATAGCTAGATGGGTGGGTGGGTGGGGCATGACTCACACAAGATAGTGGCACTCACCAAAGACCTGAGGCTGCAGGCACCTCTGAGGTTGATTATGGGAAGAAGTCAGGCTCAGGAAGAGAGTAACTTGGGCCCAACAAGAGTGATCTGACTAAGGGTACACACACAGCCAAGGTTCAGGCCAGGCCAGGAAGTCTGCAACAAGCTGACTTCTGGTGCCAACCATGCCTTCCCACATGAGGCTCTTATTGACTCATGTTATGTGTTTTGTGTGGGTGTCTGTGTGTGTTTGTGAGCATGCCTGTGTTAGTGTGCCCTTGTGTCCACAGGAATGGGGCAGTGGTGATCTTGGCCAGGGAAAATGGGAACAGCAATGCAAGGAGAGCTGCTTCGCTATTGGTTCTCTTCTAGGGTTTGCACCAACTCTGTGTCCCTTCCTTCCTCTGTGCTGTTCATGCTCCTGTTCCTTCTTCACCCCGCAGATCCAGGCCTAGCCCATATGGTTTTCACAAAGCAGCCCTTACCCTCTCTACTCTGACCATAGAAAGGAAACCTTAAGTCTTTAGGGCTCCTTTTTGACTCTTTTTATGAGTAATTCTCTTGGTCCAGATCCCAGCTCTGTGACTTGTCATCCTGTGTGGTTTGTATCTAAAATGGGGACAAGATGTCATGATAGCTAGATGGGTGGGTGGGGCGTGACTCACACAAGATAGTGGCAGAAAAAGTGAGTTGGTGCATCCACTTGTGTGTTTCCAGGAGGAAGTGGACACTCAGTATTCTCTTAAAAGAGACACTGACCTGTTGATAGGAAACAGGACTACCATTAGATTAAAAGAGCAGGCATCTCCCAGTGGCATTGTGGCTGGGCAGTCATGGATTGAAGCTGTGGGCCAAAATAAAGCTTTTCTGTTTTCTCACAGATATAGAGGTTGATTTATCATAGATATTATGTCACAGTGATGGAAAACTCCCTAACCTCTCATGTTCTCTGCTTGCCCCTCGTCCAGACCCCAGTCTAGGATCTACATGATCGTATGCCTGGTGACCACCAGCCTCCTCTACTCTCAACAGCACTTTAGATGGCTGAGCTATTTCACTGGCCCTGTTCTTGTTTAAAAATTTTACTGATCTTTAACATGCACATGGTAAGATGTTCATATTAGAAGGATCTGGAAGAAAGTTAGAGGCAAGTGAGAATCTACTACATACCTTTGGAGGCTTTGCAGAGGATTACAGACAAAGATGCACAACAAAGGAATTCTTCATCATAGCATCATGTTGGGAGAAGGGTAAGATGGTGGGACTTTGGCCTGTTACTCCAGCAGCTCTGATATCCTGTGCACATTATGTAGGACTTGTGCCTCAGTAAAGCTCCCAGAATTCAGAAGGAAGCAGGAAAGAAGCCAACAGCGAGCAGCTGCTATCTCTGTAAAAGTAATCAGTTCCTTCAAAGAATGTTGAAGGTCTTTCTAGGAACCTCAGAGAATTTCTAATTCTCTCATTTCACGGGGAAGGCCATGCCCACGTCTTCTCACCCCATTTTTCTAGATACACACCAGCCTCAGTGGTCCTTCTACAACAATGAGGCTGGAAGAAGGAACTAAAGCAGCAGCTGTGGTCCATGTGATTCACAGACCCCACACTGGGAGCCTCACCTTTCTCCATACAAAAGTTAAATTTTTATTAATAGCAATAAAGATTTTAATTAGCTTTTTGAGGGACAATTATATTACACTGCTAATTCATACTGAGTTGGTGATGAACTGAAAAACACGTCCACCTCCATTTCTCTTCAGTTTGAGTTGCTGTCCTTCCCACTGGGTCCTTGTGTAACTGGCTGTTTGAAAGCTCTGTTAAAATACCTTATATTTTTCTTTATTTTCATTGTATGGGTTCTGACCTGGGGCTCCATCTGTCCTTCCAAGGAAGTGAACAAATCTGTACTTTCCCCTCCCAATTTCTCAGCCCCCCTCTTTTGGACACAGTTGCCTTGCCTGTTCCTATACCTGGAAGACTCTCTTTTTCCTTCTTCCTGAGTGAGCCTTAGCATAGCCTCCTTTTGCTCAATAGGAGCCTTCCCACCCAGATTCCCACAGCTGAGAACTGGGCTCCTTGGAGAAGCAGGAGGGCTGAGACCCAGGACCAACTGTGCCTGACTCAGTGTCCTCAGCTTTCCTTCCCACTCCACATGTGCTGTACAGCAGGCAAGAACAGATGGTGGTACCTGGGATGCCCTATATCCAGCAAGACAGTGACTGGAGAGTAAGATGCTGGTTAGCAGGATGAAAAAGCTTGGAAGAAAGGCACTAATTACTAGTGATAAAAGGAGCCCTCGGTCTGCTTATAGTCCAGCTTGACAGATAATCTAATTGGGAATTCTCTTGAAAAGGAGCGGAAGGACATAATTGAAAAGGGAAAAGGAGTGGGAGGATATAACTAAATTGGGGACATCCCTCCTGCTCTCCCTGACTCTCTCCCTTACCATCTCCCATCTTTACTGAGGATACACTAAGAGTCATGTGCTTTGCTAAGCCCTAGACATGCAGCAGGGAGTGACACAGTTATGACACAAACCCTCACAGGTTGAAAATCTAGAGTGAAGATGAGGAACTGAAAAAATGCTCCAAGAAGCATATAAAGACAGCTGTGATAAAGAACAAAAGGAGTTGTACAGAGTGAAATAAGATCACAGAGCCCTGGGAGACTGGCACTAACTTGGGATTTCTCAGGAAATATTCCTGGAGGAAGAATCATTTGAGATGAACTCAAAAGGATGGGCAGCTCTGATTCATCTTTATGTGACTTGATTTCTAGGCAAGTCCTCATGTAAAGAGGGTTCTACAGCCCAAATAATGTTTGAGAGTCATATGCAAATTATACATTCTGTAAATAAATAGGATGATTTTGGGAGCACCAGAAAATTGGTAGGTGATGGAGCTGGGCCTAATGTTGATTTCTGTGTGGTAGCCATATCATAAAGAGCACCTTCAGTAATAAGAATTATCATAGTATTTTAAAAATGGTTAGAAAGTGATTTAATGGGGATAGAAACTAAAACACAGCTGTTGTTGGCACAATGCTCAGTGGCTCATAAAGAGTGCAGAGTGGGAACTCTGAGAATCTTAGTCAAGAGTGGGCAAAAGTGTGTGAAGATCTTCATCACTCAGGATGCTTTAGCCATTTGGGTCCTAGAAAGGAGGCAGGGCTGTGAATCTCTATGTAATTCAACCCCAGATTCTATGTTCTAACAAAATAATGGTGAAAAATGTGGGATCATTGGCTAGGTGAGAGAAAGTTACAGGGAGTGGGTGTCCGCATTGTGTCAGAATTGGGATTAGAGCCTCCAAAACAGCAATGGGGGTCTTAATTTGGGAGGGTCTGACAAAGATGGAATGCTCAGCAGCTCCTGGATTAAATGGGATGTTGGACTAGCTTTTTCTCTCCCTGTGAGATTGAGATGTTGTGGTGAGGACCTGATGTTCTAGTCTGGGTCTGATAGGAGGTGGAGGTGTGAAATGAGGAATGGCCAAAGATCAAAGGCAACATGGAACAAAGACCAGACCTTGAGAATGGAATGGACATAAACTAAAGGAGAAAGATCTTAGCGGAATGAATTCCAGGAACGAAATGGCTAGATGAATTCAGGCAAGAGGTACTGATCTTGGAGTTGAAAGCATAGTGGGAAAACACAGTAGGATGTGGATCTTTCTAGAGAGGTTGTCAGGAAGTGAGGTTGGCTCTCAGTCTTGCGAGAGTAGGAGAAATTCTGCTGGAGGCAGTGGGTTGGACCAACCTGATGACCTCTCAAGATTCCTTCCGTCCTGATGATGCTTGGGAGACATTTCTCATTGCCCTGTCAGTCCTGAAATGTCTTTTCTTAATGGGGAATTTATCTACTGGATTCAATTTAACTGTTGCATTTGTATTTTGTACATGTACCTGCCCCGGGGCAATGGTTACATTTTAAATAAATCAAATAAATCAATAAATATGATACACCTCACTTTAATCATTACATAATGCAAAAAAATATGATAATGTCACATTAAGTTGCAAATTAAGACACACCAAAGTAAGGAAATGTGGAAATGAATGTTTTCCTAGCAACATTAACTCCCTTGCTTTGTAATGTGGTATAATAAAGTCTATATTTATATCTGCCTACCTAGCACTCTTTCATGCAGCATGAGCCAATGCGGGGGATAATTGCCATTATGAACCTTAACTTTTGTGCCTGATAGCTGGTTGTAAATGTGCCATCTTAAATGAAGTATTAGCTTCGCTCCTTCTAAGAAGACAGGAGGGCACAATGGAAGCCTCACAGACTCTGAGCACGACTGCCTGGGCTTGGAATCCCAGTTCTGCCTAACTTTCTCAGTTCTTTGCACTTCTGTGTCTATACTATACTATAGGAATCAAAAAACCTGTCTGCAACATCTGGGTGGAGCATTTGTCCCCTCCGTCCCCCACACCAGCATCAACTCGTGAGTCCCATTTTTACTTGTTTCATTGTAGTTCATATATTTTCATTTTGAAGGAAAGAGTTCTGCTCATCAAAATGATCTTCCAGTCACAGTTCCAGGGTTAATTTTATAGACGGGGATGATCAAGGAGTTGGAGCAACTTTTCCACTGTTATTCACCTGAGACTGTCTTGGGAAGACCTCTACCTGAGGCTGTGACTTTCAGAGAGTCTCAACTCAGGCTCCCAAATGAAAGCTGCCTCTGACCAGTGGCCTGGCTCCTGGCTGCGCATACTGTGGAAAGACAGGCTGCCTGTTTACATGTAAGACATAAGAGGCCCACAGACCAGTAAGGGATGATAGAAAAGTGACAGGGCTGAAGTCAAGTAGATGAAGATTCAAAACCCATTGCATGCTGTTGTGTGATTTAGGATCATTTTGATCCTTGGTTTCCTCTGAAAAACAGCAGAAGAGAAACCGACCTTTTGGTATCCAATGAAACAAAGGATGTAAAATGCCCTTTGCAGTTCTGCTGCTTGGTGAAGGAGCTAGAGGAATGTTAATTGAGCTTTTGAAAAAAAAATCTGTGATTTAAGATATGATTCCCCCCCCTTACTTGAGCTGCCTAAAATTCCATCAGTTGTGATACATTGAATTACATTAGACATTTTTCTCTCTCCACCAAGTGGCCTTATCACTCTTTTCACTTGCAGAAAACCTAAGAAATGTGCACACTGTGTGTCTGCCATACCTCTAAGGGCCCCTCATTGCCTATGGGGTTAATTAAAATGCTTTACTCTTCTTTTGCAAGCTGCCAACTTTCCAGATAGACAGGGCAAGTCCCAGCTCTCCTGATGTGTCTTTGCTCCTCTGCCTTTCTTCCCACTCCTGGAATACCCTCATTTATTTCTCTTCCCTTCTGTACTTCCTTCTGCATTGTCCTAACTCCAACTGTCAACATCACTCTACCATCCAGGGCTCAACTCAAATAGCACATCTTCCTCTGCGAATCTGTCCAGATTTCCCCAGAATCATGTGCCATCTTCAAACTCCCTGCCCTCAGATCTTTGTGTGTTTCTCTGAAGGCCTTTGCTTTGCTTTTTTATATATATTTTATTTTTTTGTGGCATGCTCAGCCTGCCCTGGGGCGGGGCTAGGGTGGCATGTGGTGCTGGGGATCAAAACACTGTCCCTGCCCTCGTCCCTGTGCTTTGTCTAAGCTTGCCTAAGCAGGTGCTTTAGACCACTGAGCTATCTTGCTGGCCCAAGTTTTGCTTTAATTCTTACATTGGATTGTGTGTCTGTCCCCACTGTACTAGGCTTATGAGGTACTGAGAACAGAAACTGGATCTTGATCATCTTTATTACCTTTGCAGCAACGATTAACACCCAGCATCTTATGCTGAATAAATACCGAACTGAATCAAAACCATTTAGTGTTATCACCTTGGTGATCACTTTCCTGTTAAGAGAAGCTGAGGCTGGAAGAATGTGCTGGATGCTGGACAAAGGGGTGGATAGAGGGTAGGAGGGGTGGTAAAGGCCAAAATGAATGTTAATACCCAAGCTTTTGGTCACCAAAATTTTGCCACGGGTGGGATCTGCAAAAACAGAAATAAGAACTTCATCAAAATCAACAGAGGCCCGGGAGGAAAGAATGCTGGTTGTGTTGTTTACAGCTTCATTATTTCTCTGCAATCTTTGGAAGCTCATCTGTATAATTATCCCAGCCTCTCACCAGGGCCTGGAGTTTTCAAGTCTCGGAGCTGGCATTTTTGGGGGCTCAAACTAGGGAAAAAGCAATTTGTTTTTCCTGTTGTTTTACTCAAAAACTACTGAATGGGGTTCATAGTCACACTTGGGCCGTACCCCAAGGATCCTGGTGTTTTATAGACCCCCCTTTCCTGGGAAGACAGAGGTGGGTATAGGGTTGGGAAGGTAACTTCCTGTGTCCTATAAAAGATGTGGAAGGGAGGTAAAGTTCAAGCAGGGCCAAGACACGAGATGTCTTTGGGCAGAGGCGCGTGTCCACTGCCAGAGAGGTGACACCAGAGAAATAGAAGGTGCATTTTCCATTCTTCAGAAGCTGTCTTGGATCAGGGCCTGTCTTGTTAATCGGCTTTATAGCAGGATTTACCAAGCACCTGTTGTATACCTGAAATTGTTTGAGAAGGAACTAATTTTGTGCAGATGGCATTCTGTCTCCTGTAATACCAGCCTGTCCTGTGGACTATCTTCTCAGTTTTTGCTATTTCCATGTTCCCAGGAGGGCTTTGGTTACATGGAACTCAGACCACAAAACAGCCACTTCAAAGAGAACAAGTGTTTAAGTTGCCGAGATCTCCTTCCTGTATTATTTGTTGTTTCAAGCAGACCTCTTTTGATAATCATTGTAGACACTGACTACTGTTACAGGTCCCTGACTTGAGACCTTTTCCCTCAAATTAGGAAATATTTTAAAATTGCAGACATGTGCAGAGGGTGTAACCGCTACACTGACCCAGCATTAATAAAGGCTGGCACTTGTTCACATTGGTTTCATATCTTTCTTTTTAAAAAAGAAATCAGAATCATACATTTACTGTTATGACTTATGTCTAGATGTGCCTCAAATCCTTATGCAGTCTTGGGTGGGGATTTTTCAGAGGTGGCTGAATCTAGACTGTGTGATGTTGGGATTGATTCATGGTGCTGTGCTAGGACCAAGGGCACTAGGATTAAGGATGTCAGGGCTACCTTCCCTAAGTAGCCTGGATAACGTAAAAAGGCAGAAAGATGTTGTTAAGTTCTATTCCTTGTTATTTTGCTACCTTCTCCCCATCATGAACTGTTTCCCTCTTCGATGCCTGTCTGCCACATCACTCTGCTTTAGAGCCATCTGATTGTGGACTGAAACCTCTACAAACTGAGCTAAGTAAACCTTCCTTCTTTAACTTTGAATGTCAGGTATTTTGGCTCAGCAATGAGAAAAGTAATTGAGACATTTATTTAAAGTCTTCTTAGAGTGGCTGGGGAGATAGCCCAACAGCATAAGTACCTGCCTGGCAAACACAAGGTCTTGAATTTGATCACCAATACTGTATGCTGTGGCTTGGAACCCTGGGCATGGTGGTGCATGCCTGTAATCCCAGAAGCTGGGGAGGCTGAGACAGGAAGAGCACTATGACTCTGAACTGTGTAGTGAGACCTTGTATCAAAAAAAAAAAAAAGTCTTTTTAGAGCCCCTTCCAATGCATTACCTCATTTAACCCTTATAACAGCTCAGGGTTCTAGCAGTGAACTATTCTCCCCTGTTTATGAATAAGGAGTGTAAGTAGGCATGACGGAGGGAAACAGGCCTACATGGGTGGAGGAAGAAGGTGGGGCAGAAAGTAGTCATAATGCCTCATACCTGAAGTACACATCCTTTCAACTTGCCCATGACTGTAGTCTTTTTACTGGGAAGGAAGAACAATTATATTCTGTTACAAAGATTTCAGGAAATAGCTAGCAGACAGAGACTTTTGTTTCAGTGGAAAGGAGAGGAGACAAGAGCCTTTTTGTGCCTCAGTAACTGCCTTAGATCCCTAGCTACTCTTTCCTCCACCAGAATCTCCTAATAAAACCAAGTTAGTAAAAATCCTACTAGTTAAATGGTAAGTTGATTAAAAGACTTCTCTTTATAGTTCCTCAGCAAGAGAGGGTCACAAAGTCATTCTTAGTTGTAAGAAAGGATGGAAAAGTGAGTTTAAATTTTTTGCCCCCTATAAATGTCTTTATAGCCACTAGAAAGGGAAGCAAGCAAGAAGGAAAGGGGGCTGGGAATTATTTCAGGGCTAGAGGATGCTGTAAAAATCCCATCTGGGGAGATGTGGAAAGACTGGGTAGTTGAGATCAATGGCTTCCAAATTCTACTTTCTTCTGTATCCCTTGGGGAGCTTGTAAAAATGCAGATTTCAACTGAAGTCAGAATGTCAAGGAGATATCCAAATTCTTGCGTCCATTAAAGTGTTACTACAATGAAGATAAAGAATCAAACTCAGTATTATTAGCAGACAAGTGGATAAAGGAAATGTGTTGTATATACACTATGAGATACTATTCAGCCATAAGAAAGGAGGAAATTGTTATTTGTGAAAATATGGATAAACCTGAACATTGTTCTGCTAAATGAAATAAGCCAGGCACAGGAAGTCCACACTGGATGATTTTACTTATATGTTATCTTAAAGAGTCAAACTCATGGAAGTTGAGAGTAGATGGTGGGTACTAGGGTTTGAGTTGGGGTGAAAGGCTGGGGAAATATTGGTCAAAGGGCAGAAAGTTTCAGTTAGTCAGAAGGAATAAAATCTGAGTCATTTGAGATCAATGACTGCAAATACAGATGGTTACTACTGTAATGTGCATTTCAAAATTGCTGAGAAAGTCGATTTTAAATGTTGGTATCGCAAAAAGTAAGTGTGGGAAGCGATATGTGTATTAATTAGCTCAATTTAATCATTTCATAGTATATGTATAAATATATAAAAACATCACATTGCAGTCCATAAGTATATACATATAATTATTTGTCAGTTACATAAGTATATATATTTCTAGTTGCAGTGTTTTTGAATGGGAGCTTACCAACCAACTCACTCCCCTTTCAGTGACTTTAATGCAGCCAGCTCCACACTGTTGGGTAGTGCAGGGCAGCAGAGAGCAATGACCTAGAGCGAGGTGGCCAGGCCTCAGCCCTGCTGCATGTGCTGGACTTAACATAGGTCACTCAGCTTGGTAGTGCCTGCCTTGGAGCAGAGAAGTAGTGTGTCCTTTCAGATTTTAAGCCAGAACCAAGGCTGTATGCACTGTCTAATATTGTTTCATCCTCCTTTGTTTCCTAAATCTGCTTCTTTGCCCCATCTCTAATTTGGTTCATCTTATCTATCCATCCATCCATCCACCCACTCATTCACCCCTCGCCCCCCACCTGTCTATCCATCCACCCACCCACCAGTCCAAATAGCTATCCATCCATCAATTCATCCATCCATCATCCATCCACCCACACACCCATCACCCATCCATCCATCATCCATCCATCCATCTATCCATTCATCCACCCACCCCTCCATCCACC
>NDGN011483323.1:0-12990 GCA_002564285.1 Tympanoctomys barrerae
GGTTTGAAACTGTCTCATTGCTATTTGTTTCTCAATAAAATTATGGAAAAAAAAGAAAAAAAGCAATCTTATCTGCGTTATACTTGACTTAAGATCTCAAATATCTCATTATAGAGGTAGGGCATCCATTGTAGAGACAGAAAACTTGTAGAGGTCAATCTGCAATTAATCACGTGACATTATAGGCTTGCTGTAGCGTGAAATGCAATGTGTCTTACATGTGCAAGCATGTGGGATCCCCAGAAGGTGGAACAGGCAAAAGTGGGTCACTGCTAAAACTAAGTGGGCTGAATAGAATCTGATTAAGGCTCCCTTAGGACAGCATGTGGTGCTCTGGCTCTCACCCCAGTCAATTAATTGTGAGCACGATGAGAAATAATAATCCTAATTGGTTTGCCCCATGGTTGTATTCGTAGATGATAACATTTTGAGACAACTAACTACATTCACAGACTTTTCCAGTTTCAGAATCAATGCCTACTTGTGAGAATGGCGCTAATTAAGTTGCATTATACTGAGGAAGGAAGTAGAATAGTACAGTTATTTTTGGGAAATCATCTGTATGTTTCCATCTCATTTAATCTTTCTAAATCTGTGAAATATCTTCCACTATCTCCACTTCACAGATAAGCAAACTTATGCTATTGTCTGGGTTAAGCAGCCTCCCAACAGTCACCCAGGGAGAAGAGGTAAAGACTAAGACAGCATCGGTCTGAAACCTTGACACTTATATGCCTTTTTATACCATGCATACCTTCCTGTTTGAGATAATGTGCTCAAGCAATAGGGCCAATTTTTGTTTCTGATACAAATAAATTTTGTATTTATTTTCACTCAATGAGACTGCCATTCCTGTAGAGCTATACATTAGGTGACAATTTTAATAGCACATTGTACAACTTTCTAAGACAATCCTCACTTCTGTAGAGTGAGGTAAACCTTTCCAATCACTCCTGGTCTCTCATACTTGAGTATGGTCAAGACACTATGGGAAAATCCTGAAAAAATTCAATTCAAATTCATGGAATAATAATTATAGATTAAGAAAGGAGAACATGATTCATAATTCTATAAGGGTTCAAGAGAATTACCATTTAGACTCAGCTCTGCCTGGACTCAGAAGATTTGTTTCGATATTAAGGGAATGTTTCTTGTATCAGCTTCATCCCTTCAAGCTAGGGTGTTATTGCATCTATGAAAATTGCAAAGTAATAAAATCTAGAGGAATTCTTTAGGTTCCTGGAGAGTTTAAATCCCACACGTGCACAATTGTCAGCTTAAATAAGTCATGCAAAAACCCTAGTTAAGTGATTCACCCTTTCCTTGAATGTAGGAAATGGGAAATGTTATTTGGTAGCTAGAGTAAAATGATTTGAATGGTGAGAAATAGATTAAACCTGCTTATAGTCAGTGAGCAGAGATAATAAGAGATGATTTGAAAGTAGAAATAGTCATTTGTGATGGGCTTTGCTGTTAACACACTCATGTGAATGTTTGCCTTAGCGTGGTGGTGAAACCTGTCAGGATTCCTCTATTTTTGTATCCAAACCATTCACTGGAGGTTACTTTCTTTTTTTCCTTTAACTTTTTTCGGTATCTTTTGGGTCTACAGGTTGTTTAGGGTCTCACTATTAGATCAGACTCATAGTGATTCTCCTGTTTACAGCCTTCCAAGTTCTGTGTTTACAGGCGTGCATCACCACACCCAGTCTCAATCTCATCATACCTAGTCTCAATCTCCACCTCATCGATCCCCCGGGGGCAGGGCCAGCAGAGCAGGCCATAGAGGTGATTTTCTGCTAGAATTTTTTTTTATTTAAAAATAATTTTATTGAGAAACAAAATGCATTCAGACAGTCTCAAAATTAAGTAGTCGGACAGTTTCAATAATTAATACTTTGCATATTTTTGTCTTAGTGGTTATTTATTGTACAAGATGCAGAACTGATAACCTGTCCTCAAACACTATTAGAATAAATCTTTCTAGTCATTTATTTAAGAGAACATAGCTGTATATCGATCCTAACTAGTAATATACAGATTAAAAAATTG
Organism: Tympanoctomys barrerae; assembly: GCA_002564285.1. Taxonomy (NCBI): domain Eukaryota; kingdom Metazoa; phylum Chordata; class Mammalia; order Rodentia; family Octodontidae; genus Tympanoctomys; species Tympanoctomys barrerae. Next base: position 2,053 of record NDGN011483323.1, read on the forward strand.
TCGTTCATTTGTATCCCCATTTTTTGCTTAGTTTTGTCAGATAAGGGTATTCCATTGTCAATTAAATATTGTAGGGGCGTGAATTCAGCAAAATACTCCAATACAGTCCAGTAGTCCATAACAGCAGTGGGTTTTCCTTAGGACTGGCAATGTCAGGGCTGAGCCTTTTAAAGCTGAGCATATTAATATGGCTTTTTATATTTCATCTTTATACTTTTCTGCTAGATGGTTACAACCAAGATAAAGTGAGACATATGTAACAAGAAATGTATTTTTTTTTTTTTTTAGAACCGGGGATTGAACTCAGACCCTTGCGCTTGCCAAGGAAGCGCTTATTCTACTGAGCCATCTCCCCGGCCTAAGAAAGTTAACATTTGTATCTGATAAGCTCAGTCAAATCCCCTCAGGATTTGTTTGCCCCTGACCTGAATTCCCCAATCACACCAAAAGGGGCTCTCGATGGAAACACAGCTGTGCACACCAATCAGGAAAGCAGATAGAGTTGGAACTCTCCTACCAACTTGTTTTGAAACTGTCTCATTGCATTTTTTTCTCAATAAAATTAATAAAAAAAAACAACAACAAGGCAGACTTTAGCAGAGTGAGCCTGACTGACCACCAGTATTTATGCAAAAGAATGTTGAGGGTGTTGTATAGCAGACAGCTCCGAGGTACTCAGCTGCTCTTGAACAGCTCCAAGTTCAAGGCCTGTGCAGAGACAGATCCCTGAGCAGCTCTGTTCCTCTCTATTCTGGCTGAATAAATTAATTGCTCTCGTTAGTCTCAGTTTCTTCTCGTTTGTAAAAATAATAACAATGATAGTATACATCACATCTAGGGTTGAACTAGGTCATGTATGCAAAAATGCTCAGAGCAATGCTTGATTCATAGCAAGTCCCTAATAAATGATATTTGAAAATTGGAACATACACATGACTCTATCAATATCTAATGCTTTTCAAATTCTGTTTGAATACCAAAGCAATACATTGATAAGAATTTTGAATAATACAGTGGCAGGGATGTGTCAAATTCTTAACCTTGTGCCCAGCAGCATCTTTCCAGAATAGCCAAAGTCCTCCAGTGCCCAAATGAAGATGAAACCCAGTTCCTTAGAAAAGCTCATATTTTTCTCTTTCTTGTAAGGCCTGTCCACTTTTTACACCCCAAGGCATTCAATATTTTACCATTTGCAAAATATTCAGCTTCTTTGATATCTCCACACATCACAAGTCCAACCTATCTTTTGTTTAGGGGGAAGTAGCTCACTCTGAAATTACCTTTCAGTAATTCTTCTCACTTTTTATAAACTGCATTTCTACATAAAATACTTCCTAGAACTGACAAATATATGTATGTCTAAATATACTGGTTAATTACTTCTCAAACCTTCTGTTGCTTGCCAGGCAAACATTTTCCACACAATTTTTTTTAATAGTCTGTCTTTCTAAAAAATTCAGCGCAGTCATTCTCTACAGAGAATGAGAAAGTTATGTGTCTTCTATAAATTACAGACCTGGTATCCATCAGCCAACTTCTCTCATTACTGTCTCTAATCCTTTTAGTAACCAAGTAGGGCAGATAATAGTATATGCATTTGATACATCAGGAACAAAAAGAATTATACAAATGAAATCATTGTGACTATATAAAAATACTTGAATCCATATTGGTACTGTTCTAAATTTGGAGGGTGGCATAAATATTTTCTGATTTATTACTTGAATTATGGGCATCAATTGAGGAAATGCTGTTCTGTAAATCTGGGGCAATTATAATTCTGGACACTCCTGCTCTCAGATCTACCTCATGCTTCCCCCGTCTCTCTAGGTCAGAGAGCATCACTCGTCAGCAAAGAGTTCTAGATGCAGTCCGTGAGCATGCAGGCAAAGCAAATGCATGAGGCGAAATTCTAAGTCTCCAGGAGTCGCACCCTTGTTCCTTATGTTCTGTGCACTTCCTTCCCCCAGAGTTCAGGTGAGGCTCGTGAAGGTAATCGGTCATCATGCATGATTTTTTGCATCACACAGAGAAGGAATATTTCAGATGTAAAGGCCATCCTCAGTTGAATTTGGGTTAATAAAGAAGGGATTTTATCCTGCGTGGACTGCACATCGTCATAGGAATGCTTTGAAGAGATCAGAGAGGTTTAAACTAAGAGAAGCCACTGCTGTTCAGACAGAAGAAGAAGATGGTGATGCTGTGAGTTGAAAATGGGGAAGCCACATGGTGTGGACTCGATCGTGGGCTCTAGTTCCTGCGGACAGCAATCAGCAACCAAGTGGAAAACATATTCTAATAACTGCAAGGAACTCCACTGATAGATATTCAGATTGTAAGATAATCCTGACTCACCAGTGACATGACAGGCCTGCTGGGACCAGCTTGGAGGATCTCCAAAACCAATAATTCACTCTTCAGCCACAAAAATTATGAAATTATAACGATAGTTTCGAAAAAAGCATACCAGCATGATATAGAAGCACGTATGTTTACAGCAGTATAATTGGTCTGAGCTAAATCTTGGAAACAACACAAAACCCCATCAGCTAAAGAATGGTAAAAATATTATAGTATTTTTATGCCAAGGAGTATTACTCAGCTATAAAGAAAAATAAACTCAGGGCTTTTATGATGCAACTAGAGACCATACTCCTAAGTGAAACAAATCAGAACTGCATGTGCAAACATTGCATTGTTTCCCCAGTGTAAGAACCTGAAACATCAAATTTTGAAAGCTCCAATAGATATTGTGAACAGGAAATAAACTCTACAAAGGGAAGGAACAGCTGCTAGGAGGGAAAGAAGAAAGGAAAGAAAGAGCAAAGAAAAAGCCACATGTGGATATACACAAGATAGAATTCTACTGCTGATTTCAACTGATCTATTGAAAGGAAGCTAATGTCTAATTTTTTTCTTCTCTTTATTTATTTGAATCAATTCATCAACTTGATTTCCCAGAAGCAAAGTCTAGGAGAAAGAAGGTCATAGGCACAAGACTCATGGTGGAAGGGTGCCAGGGTGATCAGGGCTGAGGGAAAGCAGAAGTCCAGCAAGAGGGTAAGGGCACACAAAACGCTGTCAGGGCCCAAACTGTACAAGGGCCACTTATGGTGTGATCCTATCCTGAATTCCAATTTTACTTAGGATCAGGTGTGCGTTCTAACAATTTCATACATGAGCAAAACCAAGAAGACTTTCAATGTTTTCAAGGGTAGACTTCAAAAGAGAGACACAGATGATAACATAAAAGAAAACAGTTACATGATAATTCTTTTTATTTATTTATTTATTTTTATTTTTTGTATTTTTAGGGAAGTGTCTACAGGATGTTCAGGGTCTCACTACTAGATAGGACTCATAGTGATCTGCCTGTTTATAGCTTCCCAAGAGCTGGGATTACAGATGCACACCACCACACCCAGTCTCAATTGCCATCTCAGAGTGCCCCAGGGTCGGGGCCGACACAGCTCGCCCAGGGATTGAACCTCCTGTGCCTGCTTGCAGCCACTTTAATCTGCTGAGCTATTTGGCCAGCCCTACATGACAATTTTTCAAAACTTTATAAAAGAATACAAGTGTGTCTGTGGAATGTACAAGTAATGTACTATTACTGCAAGCCATTGAATATCTAGAAATTAAGAGGTTAATAACTTTGATTTACTGCTTATTAATAATTTTGTATGTAATAAACTGAATTTTAAAAGATGTGTTAATGGTACTACCACCATTTATAAAAGTACTCTTTTTACAGAAAAAAAATAAATGCATGCACAAGTGCTTAGAATATAAGCTTGAAGGTGGCAATAACCCAGGAAGTGATGCTCAATACAAGGACTAGAGCTTTCTGCAAAAGGACTGCAGCCACCCTCAGCAACAGTGAAGTCCCCAGCTCCTCCAGTGATGAGAACAGCTGAGTTCCCATCAGGACAGCCAGCGTGACGAGCTCCTCCAGGAGAATCAGCAGCACCATCTTCCCTTCCAGTTCACCTTTTGTGCTGCCAGAAACTATCCTCAGGCAAGCGCTCCACACCCAGCACCACTCTGATTCAGTTCAGCTGTGTGCTACAAGTTGACCATTGGTTAATCCACCAAACCTGGGAATTCAACTTGGTTATATCAAAGAAAACATGCAAGGTATTATTCAGGTGAGATTCTGGATTGTGGGCTGGGAATGTCAAAGGAAGTCCAGGCTTCCATTTTCACTCCAAGTTCAATGTTCTAAAAAGCCTACTTCACTAAGAAAAAATATCACACCTTGGACAATGTCTGAGTGCATACTTTATAATGAAATGGTCCATCTCTTGTTGCCAAACAAGGGATATTTTATGAATCTGCTTGTTTGCTCCTTCACTGTATGTGAGCAAAGAGATAATATGAGCAGAATTGTCCCTAAAATATTATAGATTTATGCACAGGGAACACTTGCCATGAGACCGTCCTCAGTTGTGCTGTCTTTTTAATTTACTTGCCAATTTGCAGTTAGGAAACAAAACAGCGAAAACCATATTAAGTCTGGGAGCATGGAAATCCTCACTTTCTCTCAGCTGAGCATCTTTTCTACTGGATAAGCTTGCTTGTTTTCCATCTCCATTCAAGGAGTGGGCTAAAAGCTTTGCTAGTGAAATTTCACACATAATCTGAAACAGAACCATGGAGACAGTGTTTTCCTTCCTCAGTGTTGAGTCAGATGTCAAATTACTCATGTACATTGTAGCCATGTGGAATTGAGCCTAGACAATAAATAACAGGACAATACTATACATAATTTTGCTTTACATCAATAGATGTAAAATGTCAAATTGAAACTCATTATATTAAACCAAAGCATCCCAAGAGGATGGATTTTTGACTGTTCTCTAGGCTGCAATCAAAGTTTCCTTCAGCGTGAAGTCCTGACACAACTGGTACACACTCTGTGTCAGTAAAGGGTCTATGAATAGAGTGGGCAGCAATTATTTGTTTAAAGAAAGGTTGCTGCAACAAGAAAAGAGGAGCATAGCAATAATATATTAGCATAACTGGAATGCAGACAAAAAAGTGCATGCTGACACCCAATGGATATAAAAAATTGAAGAAGTTAGAGAATCATATATGCATTCTAACTCATCGCTAAGTTCCGTGATAAGTGAGCCTGCTAACTTCCAATTCCCCAGATCCTGAAAAACGTCTAAGTAGGGTTTTAATTTGTTGCAAAATTATTTGAGAACACTCCAAAATTTTATCTTTGGCACAATGCTCCCTGCCAATGGAAGATTTTTTGATTTCCTCCCCAAACCTCAAGTGCAAATATTATGTATTACTGCCCCACAGGATGAATGGCTATAAGAAGAAACCGGGACACATGTAATTAAAGCATTTTGGGGGGCTGAGGTAGGGGATTCACAAGTCTGAATGGCTTAATGAGGTTCTATTTTAAAATGAAAAAAAATTAATAAAAAGCTCTGAGAATATAGCTCTATGCTAAGATACTGGATTCAATCCTTACATCACAAGTTAAAGGGAAGAAAGACACAAACAAAGAAGAAAGGAAGAGTATAGGAAGGGGAAGCAGAAGAAAAGAAGGGAGGAAAATGGAAAGAAGAAGTGTTTCTACTAAATCCCTATCTTGCATGCTTCATTTAAGAAATATGTTGATTTTGATTCCAAATGTAAAAGCCAACTAATTTTCAGTGTCTCTCTCTGTGACTCTCTGTCTCTGTCCACGTCTGTCTCTCTGTCTTGTCTGTCTGTCTCTGTTTCTGATTTTTCTGTCTCTTTCTCTCTCTGTCTCTGTTTCTCTCTCTCTCTCTCTCTCTCTCTCTCTCTCAGCATTTAGAATATAAAAAGGAAACAATAATATAATGGAAACCATTTGTGGGTAAACTGACAGTATTCAACTCAAACTAAGCCATGTGTTAGCTGAGTGTCTTCTAACTGGGTACATGTCCTGCCTGGACATTAATTTCTTCATCACTTTGAGCATTGCCTGTGACCTGAGCACTCTGCCCAGTACTTTCTGTGAACCATCCCAGTGTATCAGAACAATCTATTTGGGTAAGTATTCTTATTCCCACAGATGTTAATGCAGGACACTTGCTAATCATTGTCCATACTTTATTTTTATTTATTGCATTTAAATTTATGCCTCTTTATTTCCAACCAGTATAAACTTTGTAAAGCACAGAAATTGTGTTTTTCTTTGCTCATCACAGAGGTGGACAAGATTTGATGTTTAATAAATATCTGGTGAATTAAAGCATGAATGAATTGATTTAAGAATGGTACTAAACAGGAAGTAGATACTCAGGAGTCAAAACTGTATAATATAGACCCATTGTCCAGACGTGTAATTAACTCCTACAGACAATCTTGCTGGCCCATAATTGTGTCATGAAGATAAAATGTGAATCATCCTTCACTAGGAGACCAGTGGATATAAATTCACCTCTTTGCTTCATCTCATATCTGTGCATGCAAGGTATACCGAGGAAACCAACATTAGAAAACAGTCTCATTTCCCTGCCCGAAGCTCAAGGGATGGATTCCTACTAAAGAGCTCGTCTAATGATTTACAGGGAATGAATACCTCTTTCCTTGGCAGGAAATCTATTTGAAAAAACAAATTAAAATCAGTTACTTGATGCATTTGTGGGATGATATCCAGAAAATCGCATCAAGGAATGACTTTGACCAAGGCAGTCTCAACAATCAAAGCTACGCTGTCAGTGCTGCCAATTAGCATAAATGCTTGGAGCTGTTATCAATATGGACATTATTAATGGAAATAACATTAGCATCTTCAAAGATGCACAACTGAGTAATAACCTATATAATTCATGATAGGGTGAAGGTGTAATTTGAATTGTGCATGATGGGGACTGTTATTCATAAGACTTATAGCTGTTTAGCAATAAGCAACACAAGGATATAGTGAAATTGGAACCATGCCTTACTTGTACGAGGCATATTTGATGTAACCACTGTGGAAAACTATTCAGTGGTGCCTCAAAAAGCTAAGAAGACAATATCAGAAGATCCAGAAATTATTACTAGTTATACAACCCCCAAAATATAAAACAAGGCCTCAAACAAATAATTGAAACTTAATAATCATTGAGCCATTACTCATAATAGTCAATAATCGAGGGACTGGTGAGATAGCTCAGCAGACTAAAGTGCCTGCTTAGGCAAGCTTAGCCAAGTACAGCAGCCTCAGTTCAATCCCGAATGCCACATGTCGCACCTGCCCTGTCCCAGGGCGGTCTGAGCTGGCAGTCCTGGCATGGTGGGGCACACCTGTAATCCCAGCACTGGGGCGGTTGAAAGCAGGATAATCACTAGGAGTCTGAGATATGTAGTGAGACCCTGTAGCAACCAAATACATTTTTAAAAAGTCAATAATCTAGAAACAAGTTAAACAAATGAATAGATAAAACAAACAAAAATATATGGAGATGACATTGTTTGGCTATAAATAGAATTACATTCTGATACATGCTGTATCAAGGGTCAACTCTGAAGAAACAAGCACAAAAGATTAACTACTACACACTTGTGCTGATATCAACTATATGGAATAAGCAACTTGATAGATACAGGGAGTATATTCAAATGGGTTAGGAGAGGAATTGAATGTTAGTACTTATGTTTACTGTGTTTCTCTTTGAGGTGGTGAAAAATTTTTTGAATGAAATGCAAAACATTTTGAATGAGTACATCATTGTAAATGTAATTAGTCCTGCTGAATCATAGACTTACAATCCATTCAAATTAGCAGGGCATGTTGGCACATGCTGGTAATTCCATTACTCTAGGAGCCGGAGGTAGAAGGATTGCAAGATCAAGCCCAACCTGGGAAATTCAGTCATTAAGTAAGACCCTGCCTTGCAAATGAAAATTGCAAAACAAGCCTAGGGATATAGCTGAATGATAGGGTGTCCCTGGTCTCCATCTGAAATACTGCAAAAGAAAGGTTAATATGGTGCTTTTTATGTGACGTGTATTTTACCACAGTAAGAAAAAGGGAAAAAAATGTAACTTCATTGTCTTTCTGTGTAATATGTAGTAACTCTCATAAAGTAATATAAAGTAAGGGTTTTTTGGTAGAAAAAGAACAGGCCATTTTCTGAAAAATGGAACTTTATGTGAATCTGGAGAAACATTGAAGTGTTGCAAAAGAAATATATGATTCCCCAAGGGAATATGATAAAGGACAAAACTTGGTGGGAACAGTTTTACCCCTATATTTAAAGATTTACAGACTCCTCAAGAGATCTTTCTGGTGAATAATTTGGCTTGCCTATCCCACAAAAATCTTAGAACTAAAGTCACTATGACAGTATTTCCAAATACTAAAAAATGCCTTAGCGTAAATAACTGGAGAAATTTGGATTTCACCTTGTCTAATATGCTAACATATTTTGTAAAACATGAAGAATAAGATCTTGTATTTAGCAGTTTCTTAAGCTTAAATTATCATGGGATTTTTTTTATACATGTAAACAAGATATATATTTGTTGAACCTTCAATCTTTTGAGGCCTGCCCTACATAGTATAGCTCCCTTACCAAGTAGAATTCCAGGTATGACAAGCCACAGTTTCAGTTTAAAAGTGGTCAGACCCCCTTCCTTCCAAAGAATCATTCTTTCCTGCTCTCTTGTTGCCAGACTTACTCATAACTTAATCGATGAATTGGTATCAGAATTTTGCTTTGAAAACAGAGTGTGTAGGACTTCTCCCACTTTCATGAGATGGAAATTTCTATCTCAGAGGAGCTCTGTCATCCAAATATGAAAAAGTCATGTTTTTCCTAGCAAAGATGAAGAAGGACAAATTTTAGTAGGCAGAAAAGTAAATTAGTAAACTGCTTAAAAATAGTTTCTACTTCCCTCTGTGGAAGGATTATGTTTTTATTTTCAAAGTAATATCAGTCTTGGCCATTACACTCACTTGGACAATGACCTGAGAGAAGACTACCTTTTATCCACTCTAGTGAGACAATTGGGCTGCGGTGCCCTTCTTTCCCTTATCTGTGAAACGAAACATGCCATGTGGAGGTCATTTAGCATCTTGAATATTAGGTGAAAGATGCCATAGAGTAGAGCAACTAAACAAATGCTTTTCTGTGGCAAATTGCTGAAATGTTGAAGTTATTTTTACATCAGAATGGCCTAGTTTAGCATAATAACTAGGAAACCCAGAATAGGGTGCGTAAGTATCTCACATTCAAAGATAATGTTGAGCTGCTTTTATTATTTATTTATTTATTTATTTATTTATTACCAGAGATTGAACTCAGGTCCTTGTGCTTGTCAGGGAAGTGGCTTTTCTTTTCTTTCTTCCATTTTTTGTGGATATGGTACAAAGTCTCACTACACAGCTTGGACTCATAGTGATCCTCCTGTCTTCAGCTTCCCCAGAGCTGGGATTACAGGTGTGCACCACAGTGCCCAGAATAGGTCCCAGTTCAAGGCACCCAGGGAGTGGGGTCTTGCACAGCATGCAGGACTGAGGATCAAGCTCTGGTCCCTACACTTGCCAAAGCAAGCACTTAGTCCACTGAGCTATCCCATTGGCCTTGAGCTTTTCAAGAAGCAGATATAGGTCAAGTCAGTCCATCATTCCTGTCATAACTCCAACCAAACTGGAAAATAAACTCTTTAAAGAAATGATTATGAAGCTGATGACATTTGACTGTTGTCTTTGTAAGATGAGAAAATTTGGATGCACAAAGTACCAGCGGTGAGAGCAGAAAGAGAAGAAAAAAGAGTAGGGACATACAGAGAAGGAAGCAATCTAAACCAGTGACCAAAGCCAAAAGGAGTTAATTTCACCAACACTTAGGCTTAGACATATAACCCCAGAACCATAAGAAAATTTATTTTTCATATTTAATGTACATCTGTTTTTTAATTATGATTTTATTAGTATATGTTTGCAGCATATAATGATTACATTCATCATGGGAGTTGGTACATGCGCATAACACTTTATTATCGTAGCTCTAGGCATTGAAAGTAAATTGAAAAAATTGTATGCAATATTCCAAATCATTAATTAAACACTATGCTATGTTTATGTGACACATAATTATCTTTGAAAATATTTCTATTATATAGTTCAGCAAAATATCGTATGGTTATAAATTTATGATGCCAGTTGATGTATTTTTTTTCTGTCATAATAATTGGCTAAGAGCTCTCCACCTTTTTGTAAGTAATGTGACCCACTCTAAGGGACCTTATACTATAATTGTTTGGCTAAAATATAAACACATACATAATAAAGCATTTGAGAATATGTGTACTATACAAAATGGCTAAGGGCTATATGATTTCAGAAGCATATACATGACATACACACATAATTCAATAACTACACAGTTCAGCATGCAGCTATACCATACAGGCATTGAGAAAGCCTTTTTATATTAATAGAATTACTTAATAACAGTTAAATGTTTGTGAGCTAGACATTAATATCTCGAATGCTCTAAAAATTTTAATCTGAAATCAGAGACTAAAGAAATTACTCAAGACTATATATTTACTAAGTGGCAAATAGAATATGAACCATAGTTCATCTCTAATGGAGCCTATAAATTTTAATGAGTTTTCAAGATTTTGTTTCCTTATGTTCTGAATGCTTTGGGGAAAACATAGTCCCTTAAGATATTTCATGGTGCTTGTCTTAGTTACTCTTTTCCCATTGCTAGCACAAATACCCAACACCCAAAATGAAGGAAGGAAGGGTTTATTTAGCTCAGAGTTAGTGGAAGTTTTGGTCTATACTCAGCTGTCTCTAAACAGAGTGGCACTTGGCAGAGAGTAACCATTCATGACAGTGGCACCAAGCAAAGAGCAAAGGAAACAGTAGCAGCTCAGACAGCTAGTTAGCCTCTCTTCCCTCCTTACATTGAAATGCAAATTACCTGCCCTAGGGCAGGTGCAGCATCC
>NDGN011483325.1:0-15057 GCA_002564285.1 Tympanoctomys barrerae
TTTTTTTAAAAAACTCCAGAAGCTGCCCAAGACTCTAGGGGGGGACACCTAGACACAAGCCATAACAGGCCTTCTTCCTACCTGAGTCCAGTCTAGGAGACCTGCAGCAGCTCTTGGACCAGAGCTAAATCCTGTGCAGTATGGTTTGGTTGTCTGGTTAATAAACTAATAACATAAATGATAACAGCAAGCCAACATTTCCTGTTATATGCCAGCTACACATAATCCTCATAACCTCTCTGTGTGGTAGGTAGCACTATAATCCCATTTAACAGATAGGGAAACTAAGGCTCACCTAGGCTAATCACCTGTCTGAGGCAGAGTCTAGAATCCAGGGCCTATGCTTTTAACTCCTGTGTTTTTATGCTCATTTCCAAAAAACCCAATTCACAGAGACCTGATGCCTAACTTCCTCAGCATGTTTAGCATGCGGTCTGATTCCTGGATTTGTTGTCCTACCCGCGACCCAGTAGCTTTATCTTCTCTCCTTGAAGACGAGTCCGGGTCCCGAGGTCCAAGATCTGGGCTCAGGGGGCCCACACTGCACTCAGGCCCAGATCTGCCTGGTGACCTTGAGGGGACTTCTCTCGCTTTGCTGGCAGTGACCCTGGGCACGCTGCCTCGCCCTTGCAGGGATCTCAGATGTCCCTAATCATTGATGCAAAGCACTTAGAGACAGAAGCGCTCGAGGTCTGGACCCCACAAATCACAGGGACAGAGCCCTGAGTGTACCACTGAGTTACTTGCTTCCTGCTCCCAGAGATGAATGATTATCTTCTCAGACCTGCAGCCAAAGCCCCCAACCAAAGGTCCTCACCCTGCCCCACCCCAGGCCCGGAGGAGTCACTGACCCTGGGCTCTGGGCCCCTCGCAAGGTCCCTGAGTAGATACTAGTCTAAAGAACCACGAAGCATGCGTGGGGAAATTTGGACGAAGACAGGGTCCTTAGATGGTGTGGGGAAACTGCTGGCTTTGTTAAGGGCAGTGAAGGCACTCTGGTTGTTATCTACCATGTTATAGGTGTGCATTAAGTAGCAGGGGTAAAACACCATGACGTCTGTCATTGATTTTTAAATACTCCAGGGGAAAAAAAGATAAAGCAAATGTGTCGGGACGTGTATGATAGTTAAATCTAGGTGATAGGTATACGTGTCTCCACTACGCTGTTAGCTCTCCATTTCCATATATGTTTATACATAATTTTAAAAGCAGCTAAGCAAAGCTGGCGATTTCTCAGACCCATTCTGACAGAAGGCACGATTTCCTCACAATCAAAAGGCTGGGGAGGTGAGCAGGCTGCTGAGAAAGTGTAACTTGGGAGAAGCCAGAAACAGGGGGCTCATTCCAGAGGTGCAGATGGGGAGAGCGAGCCTGAGCTTAAGTCCCTGAAGACAGCCAGCCTCCGTGCCCTCCCAGTTTAAAATCTACCCAAGACTGCCTGTGTTACTTCCATTCGCTTCCCCACTCTCAACCTGGGGCAGCACGCTCTCCTTCCTGGGGCTGTTACCACAAGGGCAGAGGTAACTTCTAACCACACACTTCACTTATCCATGCATTGGCCAGGATTCGGTTCATTTGTTTAGTGTTTCTTATTTGCGAGGCCACTGTAGTCGTCAGCTTTCTCCTTGCTGGACGCAATACCTGACACTCACCACTTACGGGGCAGAGGTCAGATTTAGCTTCCTCCTTGAGCGAATCAGTCGGCGGTCAGCGGGCTCCAAGGCAGGAACATCGGGACCAAGGTAGGGAGAAGCAAAGCTGCGTAGCTCACGGAGGCCAGAGAGGAGGATGGGCAGGGCCAAGGCCACGCCTCCCGGGCCCACCCTCGCACATCCGGGCAAGTGCTCTACCATTTCTTAGTCCAGAGAAGCTGACATATTAGGGTGAATGGTCACAGCCGCATAATGAAGAAGACCAGCATCTGGTTAAGGTCTAGATCCACATATGTGCAAAGGCTCGAACACCAAGAGTCATTTGTGTCTCGGTTGTGCAGCAGCTCAAAGCAGGGACGCAGCCGGGTGGGCAGCCACCCTCCGGGCCTCAGAGACCCGGGGTCTTTCCGTCTTGCAACTCCGCCGTCCTGTAATGCCTGTGGTCATCTTTAGCTGATGAAAGGAGGGAAACCTTGGCCTAGACACGACACACATCGCTCCCGTTCGTCTTTTGTTAAGAATGGGTTACGTGGCCACACTTAGATGGTGGGGATAAGGCACCATAGAGGCTGCTGGGAAAATGGAGAACGGAAAGTGGTCCCTACATGGGCTTTGGGCACTGTGTTCAGGGAAAGCAAACAGGGGTGGGACGTGGCCACCTCTGCCTAGGTGGCCTAGGCCCTCCTGAAGCTTGCAGACCAGTGATAGTCATCTTAGTTTAGAAAGTACCAAGTCCTCCAGGGGAGACAGAAGTGAGCCCAGTGGAGCCCCAACTCTGCATCCGGGCCTGTGCTCAGATGGCCAACAGTGGACGCCAAGAAGCCTCTAGGACACTCCCCTAATAACTCTACTAACATGACGTCAACAGAGACCACGCCAAGGCTGGGCTAACTAAGTGCTGAACACTGCCTGCTACAAAGACGAGAATGTTGGTATTTTAAAGAAAAGAACTTTATGACAACACTGACTCCTGGGGGGCTCAGCCCAGGAAACAACAGATCCAAACCTTGACAGAGCTCGGGCCACCCAATTAAGCTGCCTGCAGAGTGGGGGGCGGGGCCGAGCAGGGGGTCAGGGTGGCCATGAGTGTCCTGTGGCCTGTTCTGGAAGAAAAATGGAGGATTATGTGAAGACAGGAATGAGCTTAAACAACAGCCCAGGATGGAAGAAAATCTGCTAGGAACTAGAAACAGCCATGGCCTATGGTCAGAAGGTGGCAGGGCTGATGCAGCAGCACAGGGAGCTGGCCAACTCGTTACCCTCAGGACCTTTATGACAGACAGCTGCACAACCACTTCCATCACTCCATCTTTATTTACCCCTTTCCACTTCCCTGTGCTGGACTCCGAGGTGGCAGGAGCGTGCTGTCCTGGGCATGACTGTGTCCCCAGGTCCTGGCCTGCCCAACTCAGGAGCTCAAGGCTCAAATACACATGTGAGTGAGCGCAGGGCCAGCTGGGGGAGAGCGAGCCCCTATGCGCAGTGTCCCTCACACATGGGCCACGCTGCCTGCAGCTGGCTCCGTTTCCAGCCTGAATGTTTGTTCACTAATGCAGTATTTTCTCTGTTCTACCAAGAGACCTCCAGAGGCCTTCCCGCTTCCCTCCTGGTAGGGGAAGGCTCTCGTTTATCCTAAAGGACCCACTTACCTCCTGGTGTCCCATCAGGGTGCCCACGCTGTCCCCAGCCCCACACACACCCCTCTGGAAGCAGCAGCCTGCTGAGATGCTGGAGGAAACATGGGGCTGTGTGGCACTAACTAGGGGCACAGGTGGCCCAGAAACTCGGGCTCTGCTGCTATCCCCCCCGGGCACACTAGGCCCAGCTGGGAACCACTCACCTGCCTCCTCATCCCCAGGACAGCTCACCTGGGAACACCGATGTGTTTGGGAATCATGTTTTTACTTTAATTAGAAGAGGCACATTCCAACATCTTCAAACATTAATGAGCCGGCAGGGGGTCACGTGTAAACAAACTGATTGTCACATTTAATGAAAGCGTGGCCCAGCCCTCGCCCCACTGCCTGGCTGTGTGGACCCCAATCTCCCAGTGAGCACAGAGCCTTGTGACCAGGTGCAGCGGGCAGCTGCAGAACACCGTGCTTCATGCTGCCGCGCTGGGGTGCACCAGCTCTCTCCACCCTCACAATGGACCTACTTTGCTGCCCATTTATCCTCATATTGATTTTGCTATAAACCCAAAAGCCACTCCCCGCTGGGGCCAGATGGAGAAACCTCTATTGATTATATTGGAATAAGGTTTGTTGTAAAAAAAAAATAAATAAATAAAAGCGAAATGCCTAAAACATCAAAATGAAGTAAGCCCTTCAAGGGTACATAAATCACCCAGGATAATGCCACAAATGAACAGGGCTTCTTAAACACCCGGAAAATACGACACCATAAAGCAGTGCTGACAAGAAATCACAGCCCCTCTCTCCATAGCTGCCATTTGAAAAGCCCATCAATAATGGTTATTGCTGTTTGGTAAGCAAAAGAGGGAAGTTGTGTCCGTCTCCTCTAGAAAGTTCCTTCAAAGTCACTTTGACCAAATGGCCGCATGGTGTTTTTTCTCGCAGTAAATACATCCCAATTACGAGCATGTCATGTTAGCTTTTACAGTTCACTAATCACAAACTTTTTTGTATGTCATTGCCAACCAGCACCTCCTCCTAATCGGAATTTATGGTTCTGTTGGCCGTTAGTGGAGACAGGGAGGGTCAGCGGCTCTGCTCCTCTGGAGTTGGAGGGCTTGGCTCAGGGCCCAAGGTCACGTCCCCGTCCTTCTGTCGTCTGAAGATCGAGATGCCACTCGTCCCAAAAGTGGACAGAGGGCAGGGCTTCCGTAGGAGACTCTCCTCTGGAGCATCCTCACTTCCGGCCTAGGCCACCAGGCCCAACTTGGGCCCCTACTCTTCATCTGAAGATTCAGCTTCTCAAAAACTCCAAACCGCTATAGGGACAAAAACGCTCAGCACAGCCTGAAGTCACGCTGTTGAGGCACAGACATAGGCTGCTCTGAGTGGAGTGCTGATCCCGCAGGAGCCTGCTCCCCCCGGGGATGGATCTGCGGCCAGGGATGCCTTCCTCAGGCACTAGCCCCCCACACTCGGCCTGGAGCCTTCCGGCTGACGCCCCGCCCACATCAGACCGTGCTCTCCGGGCCGCAGCCGTCACCCTGAGCACTCTCCATGCTCTTCCCAGTCTTCTGGGCTCCGCAAAGGACACTGGCCTGGCAGCTTGGCCTCGTGGCCTGCCCATCCCCCAACCACAGAAACATGCCACCGTGGTGACCTGGGCACCAGAACCGCACATCAGTGTCACCTTGCCTTGCTGCAGCCACAAGCTTCAGATGCCATTCGGCTTCCTGGCCCGGGGTGCACAGACCAGAAAACAGGATACAGCCAAGTGGGGGTGCCCTCCCTTGCTAGGGGCATCCTCACGAGGGAGGCAGCCCCACAGACTTCTGGGTGTGGGCCCCAAGCAAGTCACCCACATCTAGGAGTTCTGCCAACCACTCCACGCAGCACGGCAGATGCCACGGCACCAGCTGTTGGGCACCGGGGCACGGCTGCCCGGGGCCTCAGAGGACCCACATGATGATTTCAAGTAAAACCACAGCGTGCTTCATGTTCGCCTTTCAGCATCCACAAAAGATTGATATCAGGCCCCCTGTGGACACTGGAAACCACAGATGCTCAAATTCCTCATGAAATGGTGTCCAATTTACATATAAACTGCACGTATCCTGCCAGATACTTTAAATCACTTCTAGAAGACTTCTAATGCCTAATACAATGCAAATGTTATGTAAATAGTTGTTATGCAGTATTGTTTGGAGACTAATGACAAAAAATTCTATATGTGTTCAGTACAGACATAATTTTATTAATACGCGTCAGAAGCCACAAAGGCAAACCTATGGTTATGAAGGGCTGATCAGGCTGTGAGTGTAACGGGGACCCAGCACCAGTCCGATCTCCCTGTGGTAAAAATGTTGATACTGTTTTTAGACCCCCCCAAAAAAAATTGTGCCTGTATGAGTTTCTTAGACCCACTGCAACAAAGCGCCACAGACTGGCAGACTGCGTGATTAAAACAAAATTTTGGTTCTCACAATTCTGCAGTTCAGAAATCTAAAATCAAGGTATGGCCAGGGTTTCAAACCCTGTCCAAAAGCTCTAGGGGAAAATCCTACCTTGCCTAGCCCAGCCTCTGGTGGCAAGGGCAGCCCTTGGCTGTGTCCCCTAACACTGGTCTCTGGGTCCAGCTCCTTAGCTTCTTGATTGTGTCGTCTCTCCTGACAAAGAGATCTGTCAGTGGCTCCAGGCCTGCTGGAGTGGCCCAGCGTGCTCTCACCACAAGATCCTTACCACAGCGCATCAGCAGAGCCCCTTTGTTCTGACCAAGGGAGTGCCACAGATTTCAGAGCACAGACACGTTTTAGAGGAACACTGTCCACCCCGCAGCAGTGCCCTTGCTTTGCAGGGAGGCTGGTTTGTGCTTGGTAAGCCACTCAGTCACCTGTTACTGCCCAAAGGTCGCCTGCCTTGTGAAGGCCAGCAGCAGCACACACATCACCTTCAACAAGTGGCCGCTATACTGCCGGCAGCTCACCAAGGGACGCATGTGAGGATCTTCTCAAGGCTAGCCTGGGAATAGGCTTCGCTCCGCTGACAAAGCAACAGGAACCAGGGCCCCTCAGGAAAACTGCTGATCCAGTTCCAGAGCAAGAAAGGTACAACAATGCTCAGAGTGTCCTGGGCCAGGTGGCAAAGGATGACCTGAGACTCAGGGCCATGTCTACAGAACACAAGGGGGCTACCAAGATAGCTCAGCGGACTAAGCACCTGCTTAGGCAAGTACAGAGACCGGGGTTTGATCCTCAGCATCACAGCCGGCCCCATCCCTGGGCAAGCTGAGCCAGCCCCTGAGACCAGGCGCAGTGGTACACACCTATAATTCCAGTGCTGGAGAGACTGAAAACAGGAGGATCACTAGGAGCCCAAGCTGCACAGTGAGACCCTGTACCAAATACATAAAATATACAAGCACCGACCCCAAGTATGGAACACCAGCCAAATTGGTAATATTGGTTGTCAAATAAGTAATGATAATACTAGTTTCTAACATATTTAGTGAAAAGCAAGATCCACAAGGTCCTAGTGATATTCAAAAAGGGGACTGGGGAAGGAAGGAAACATTTAAAAAGGGGGGAAAAAAACCACCTCTCTTCTTCATCAGAGAATACCAGCTAGGAAATATAGAACCAAATGAATCAGAGCATTGAGTCCATTATGAGCCAGGAGGCAGGGGGCGGTACCAACCTGCCACCCCAGTTCTGTGAAGCCAGAGTCACAGTGGCAGAACTCTGGGAAACTGAGGCAGCAAGATCACAAGATCAGTCCCAGCCTGAGCAACTTCCTTTCTCAAAATAAAGAATTAAAAAGAGAGACTATTAGCTCTTAGACAAAAAGAGAATACAAGGGAGGGGAGGGCATAAGGGTAAATAACAGGGGAGACGGACATGAGCAAAATATATTCTATATATTATACATTGAACCCCGCAAAGAATATGAAACTAGGAGGAGGAGAGGGAAAGGGAGAATACAAGGGGCTGAAATGATCAAAGGATGTAATGAGTGTATACAGATCTGCCAATGAAACTCATTAATCTGTGTAATCAATAAAAAATGAGCACAGACAGAGCGGAGCTGGGGACATAGCTCAGTGCAAAGGCCTGAGTTCTATCTCTGGTAACACCAAAAAAACAAAGCAAAAGCAGGGATAAATGCTCACCCCACTGCCGCATCTGTGAGCTGGTATGACAGTGGAGCTCTCAGGACAGATGGCTTGGAGAGGAGATGGGTAGGACAGGCACCCAGGTAGGGGCCAGGGTAGACTGGCTGGTCACTGGGCAGAGCGGGGCTCCCCCGGGTGTGGTCCAGGTGGATGTGTGACTCGGGCTTGGGCTCACCCTAGAGTCAGGGGCAGGTAGGGGCCACCCAGTGGTTGGGGTTGGGTCCCAAAATACATGGTGGGGTAGAGCCAGAGTCACAGAATTGATGCAATGGTGGCCGGCACCTCCCAGATCCACACAGGGAAACCGCTCTTTGGGGCCAAGGGCCTTGGTTATCACTGGTCCCCAGGGCACAGTGACAACTCTGCAGTCAGACACACTGTGCACGTCCAGTTCTGACCAGGAAGGAAGCCAAGGGCCTGGAGCTGGGCAGGTGCACACACCAGGCACCTGTCCCTTCCTCCCAGGCATCTCAGGCTTGCTGACCCTGCCAGGCTCCTCTGCTGCTCTGTCCTGGTCAACTGTCCCCTGCAGTGCGTGGGAGATGCCACCTGTCTTCCCTAACTTCTGAGATGCCCGGGTGCAGGCACTGCGTCAAGAACAAGAGGTACAAAAGCGGGTGGTGAGCTGCCACCAAGCACGGCTTTTCCTGCCTCTTTCAGCATTGTCTCAGGCCTGGTGACCAGTTCAGCCTTGTTGTGCCATCAGGACATGCAGGGCTCCTGCTTCGGGTAATTACGGGAATCCTCCCAGCCTCAGAGAAAGGGGCCTGACGGTGATCATTTGTGACTTGTATTAATATTTACAACAATAACATTTTTCATGGGTAGAGATTTATTTTGTCACTGCAGGAAAGGAAATGCAAATTAACAACTGTAAAGATTATAACATAATGAAACAGGACATAAATGATGAAGAACTAATGAATTAAGCAGCTTCAAGGCCTGAAGAGAAAATGTCCTTCAAAAGCAAACATGCAGATAGAGCAAGAGATTAACAGCAGGGGGAGATGGGGTCTCGGGAGCTTAGGCTTGGACTCGTCCCGCCCAGTGCCTAGGTCCTCTCTGCTGCTTTTGTGACAGGGCAGCTCTACCAGGGCAGCACACCCAGTGGACGTAGTCAAGCGCTGAGCACAGGGCATCTTCCTTAGCTCCACCCCCAAGTCAATGCTGCGGCTCTTGAAGATCTCAGCTTCTCTCGACTCCATCACCCTGCCTATCCCTGACCATGAGCTCATTCTTCTGGCCCGTCCACCCCTCCCAATCGCCCCCTCCAGTTCCCCTCCATCACAGCCCTGGACAGAAGGCTCAGGCATGGCTCCCTATGGGGGCCTCCGGCCAAAGGAGTGATCGAAGTGAGTGAAGAGGGGGCCTTGCCCCTTAGCTCAGTTCTTTAAATGGCTGCTTCAACAAAGCAGTCAGGCTCAGGTTGCTGTGGTTCGATCCCTACAACTCAAGCCAGCCAAAGCTGTCCTGAAGGCATTCAGAGAAAAAAAAAAAAAATCCTTCTGCAAAGTGAGTGAAGAGAAAGGGACCTTGGGAACAACAGTTTCCAGGCTCCTGGAATACTGCAGGCCAACAATTGGCAGAATGAAAGCAAAATGTTTCCCTCAAGCTTCCTGCCTGATAAGCCTGCTTAAATGGGGTGACACTCGTCACCTATCAACCCCATTCTTTCCCTGTCCCCTGACCAAAGCTATGCATATGTTACAAGAGCTTTGTTTCTGTGTCTTTGTTCTCCTGTTACAAATGAGTGGCCGCAGAGGTCTAGCTCACTGCTGTTTTCCTGAGCTTCGGCTGCACGAAGTCTCATCTGCACGTCACCTCCTCTTCCTTTACACAGCCTCAATCACACACTGTGACAGCCCCTCCATCGACCCACCAACCAACCAAGCAGTCACCGAATATGCAGAACCCCTCTTCAGTGACTTTCCTTGCTCAGACTCAGATGAAGGAGATTACTGTAAGGTGACCAGAAACAAGGAGGATCCTGTCCCCAGGCCACGGTGTGCAGCAGGAGCCCAACCCAGGAATGTGGTGGGAGGCGTCTTCCCACACTGATGGGGATGTTCTGCTCAGAACCTTTTTGGTACTGAATGACAAAAACCCAGCTCAAGCAGACCTCAGGAAATCTGGGACGCCTTCTGGCTGAGGGAGCTAGAAGTGCAAGGATTTAGGCTTGGTTGGAGGCGGCCAAGAGGTCCTCGCAAGCCTCTGTCTCCCTGTGCCTCTTGCAGTGAGGCGGCAGATTTGGTCCCGTGGCTGGCTGGTCCCTTGAACAGGCAATGCGTCTACCAACAGCGCCAGCCAAGCAGCGAGAGAGGCAAGAGGGCAGGTTCCTCACACTCTGGGACTCCCGTAGGGGGCCTGGATGTGGTCTGGCGAGACTGACGCAGGTCCTGTGCCTTAGCACAGGGGCGGCAGCACCATGCCCAGGGTGGCCCAGATCCCACTGGCCTCCTCCTGGAAGCGGGATGCCCCTGCCCCAGGGGCACCTTTCCAGAATCTTGTCCATTTGTCCTGTGTACTCGGTATCTCTGGATATGAGCATCTGGCTTCTTCTCATTCCTGTTAACAACTGCCTGCTTATAAGATCCAATCCCAACCTCAGATGCCTCCGTCTACTGATGTGTCCCCGTTCCTATCTCCAGCCCAGACTCCACGCGGGGCTCCAGGATCCCTCAGGTTCTAAGGGACAGCATAAGCCTCATGTTTCCTAGATGGGAGTCGGGCCCTGCTGCAAGCCCGCCCTTCCCACCCTCATGGCTCAGTTAGCTCATCCTCGTCCTTGCTCAGGCCTGGCCTCCCCTCTCACTCCACATCCAAGGGGCTGGCAAGCTTTCCAGGCAAGCACTGGATCTGACTCCATCTTCCTTCTCCTCCCAGCTGTCCAGGTCACCTCTCCATCTCTCACCCACACTATGCTGCATCACCTCCAGCAGGTTCCCCTGATCAGGCAGGACCCTCACTCTCACTCCAAGGCTCACTCTCTTTAGGCCCAAGCCAGGACCAAGCTGCAGAAACTCTCCTTTAGTTGACATGGAAAGTCCACCTCAGAGCAGGCAGCCCTGGTCTCCCCTGGCTGTTCCAGCCCGCAAACGCCCGCCCCTAAAAGCCCTATGAAATCTCCTGTCCCCTTTTGTTCAGGGCTGTCTTGGTCCACTAGATACTGCTCACTCCTACCTACAATAAATCTTCTTCTCACATCAGAATGCCACCTAGCACCCCCTTTCCCTCCCCCAGCCATATATCTCCAGCTGAGGTGTAGCTCACATGTAGAGTGCTGACCTAGCATGTGCACTGCCCTGGGTTCCATCCCCAGCACCACAAGACACATACATGCACACATACGTGCACACACAGGTACGCACACACACGAGATGTCCTCACTCCTCAGAACCCCCGACAGCTTTCCAGCTCCCTTGAGCACATGCCAAGGTCCCCACCGCTGCCGCCCTTCCACCCCTCTCCCCTCTGCTTCCCCTCCCCAGGCTCCATCCTGCTCCTGCTCTGGCCAGCAACCTGCTGTGCTGCTGCCGGGGCTCTGGTGCTTGGCCCCTCTGCTGGTTTTCCTCCCACCCCCTTCAGTCACCACTCAGAGGTCGCCTCCCCCATCGTCCTGGTTTCCATTTCCAGCCCCTGCCCCTCTCCCCTCCCCGTTTCCTTTCTCCCAGCCCTCCATGCATGCCCTTGCATGTACTGGATATTTCACTTCCGGCTGGTGCACTGTCTTTCCTCCTCCCCCCACAGGCGAACTCCTCAGGGGTGGGGTGGGCCTGCTTTGTTTTCTGCTATCTGCCAGCTCCTAGCATGGCGTACGTGCTCTGTAGGATGTGCTGGCTTGGCCAGGCCCAGATCTGATGGGGGCCATAGGAGATATAGCCCCTGAACCACACAGACTGAGAGTGACAAAGTGGGGGAGCCCCCAGGCGCACTGCAGCATGGGCCTCCATCTTCAGGGTACCCCTCCCCCATCTGCCCCTCCGTCAGACCCCAGATCATGGTGCAGAGCAGGTACTTGGAATCTGGAGCAGTAAGAGCAGGACTGTGTGACCTACAGCAAACACATCTCTCCTTTTGCAAGTTAAATTTCTGTCCTCTTAGTGTAGGCCACCATAACAAAGTGCCACAGCCTGGATGGCTGAGACAACGGGCACTGAGTTCTCACAGCGCTGCAAGCTGCGAGTCCAAGATCAGGGCCTAAGGTCAGGTTCTGGTGAGGCCTTCTACAGGTGCAGAGAGCCACCTTCTCTGTGTCTTCACACAGGGAAGAAAGGAAGTTGTGTGTCCCCTGAGAAGGGCACTAATCCTACGGGGCCCCAGTCCTCATGACTCGTCACACTGTAATCATCCCCGCTGGTTCCACCTTTTACTACCACCACAGTAGAGACTGAGACTTTAACACACAAACTCGGAGGACACAAAATGCAGCCCACAACAACCCTCCTGAAGACTCCAAATGTGGTGGAAGTGCTTGGTAGCCCCGAAGTGTCCTTTGTCTGGGTGTTTGTGGAGACTGGCCAGGGATCATTTGTCCTGACGCTCTCTTAACATCTTTACCCAGCTCACTGGTGCTTCCGGGGCGCAGGTCATAGCCCTCCAGCCCCAGGACTCTCTGCTTCCCTCCCAGAGCAGAGCCCTGCCCCTGCCACACAGATCCGCAGCCCAGGCAGAGCCCGTCCCAGCGTGCACATATGCTTGGTGACAGAGCAACAGCGTTCCGGTGCTGAAGCAGATGCTCCTATGGCCTAGGCTTGCCCACTGGAGCCATAAATCCAGGGCTGGAGAAGTCCTGCACGGGGCCACAGAGCCACGTGGGTGGGTGCCGGGGCCTGGTATATCACCCCCCAGAGCCTGCTCACCAGGCAACCTGAGCAGATGAGCCCTCACAAACGTGGATTCCATTTTCATACAGATGTCTGTGATTGTAGCAAATACACGACGGGGAGACGGAAATATGGCATAAAAGCCAAGTCAGTTCTGCAGAAGCCGCTCCTTGGTGTTTGGAGGGCTTCTGAGAGCTGTGTTAGCCACCTGTCGGGAACGGTGAGGGAACCAGATGGAGCCCTTTGGAGAAGCATCAAACAAGTTTGAGATGAACCTGCGCAGAGAGCGCTAACGAGGCAGGACCAGGGAGCCGCAGGCTGGCGGGGCAGCACCACTCTCGAGCAGCAGACAATGGACTGCAGCCCGCGCCACTCCAAGAGTCGCCCGCGGCGGGGCCGCTCTGTCCCTACTGCCTGTGCTGCTGGCGACACCCACCACTTGAGAGGTCCAGTGATCCCTCCCGAGACAGCAAGGAGGAGAGCCCAGGAAGACCCTGGGCCAGGAGGCCGCCGCCCCATGTCCTCTGTCTACATCATCACCTACAAGTGGTGAGTGAGGGCGTCCCCTATAAGGAAGAAACTGAAGAACTGCGTGCTGTGCTGGGTAATCTGGATTGGAAGCCTGATTTGATGGATTAGTAAGCACACTTCTGAGTGTGCCTGAAAGGGTAGCTCCCGAGCTGAAGGCAGGTAAGCCAACATGGTGAATTACGGGCAGCAGCATCGGACAGCTTTGCAGCCCCGGATAGAAAAGAAGGACACAGGAGGGGCAGGAAGGCAGCCAGCCCACACGCAGCCCCACTCTGGCCAGGCAAGCTTGTCCTGTGCTGCTGCCGCTGCCTGTGGGCCTTCCCTGCAGACAGACCAGGGCCTCGCCAGGGAATGGGTGCTCCCGGGTCCTCGGCTGTAGCTCAGTCCCTCCGACTCTCTGGCTTCCAACTTCTTGGACCAGATGCTCGTTGAAGACGGCCACTGTGGGACACCAGCCTCTGTCCTTCCAGCCAGTCTAATAATCCCCTCATGTAGCACAGAGAGCTCAAATTTGTGAGCCACGGGGTGTTTATTGCATACGAGGAGGAGAGGGGAGGGAGAGAAGATAATTTCTAAAGTTCAAAATCAGAAAAAAACACAGGACTCAAGGAAATTAGTGGTCATTTACCTGCAGGGCTTCTCCAAGGTTCTAATACACGTGTGTGACTGTCGCTCTCTCTTCTCCACAGAAGGACGGGGGCCTGCAGATTTTTCACAAATCACCTCGAGGGCCCAGAGTTTTTAGAACACATGCAGGAAAGTGCCAAATGAACTAGTTTTCTTTTTTTTTTTTTTTTAGTTTTCTCTTTAAATGCCAAGATTTAAGTCAAAATTAGCAAGTTCTATTTTAACAGGCCACACTGACCCCGGCCCCAGGGCCCGGATGCTGGACAGGAGAGCTGAGTCACTGACCCAGTCCCACCCTAACCCTGCTCTACCACGAGCCCTCATTCCACACAGCCTCAGTTTCTTTTTAATTTTATTTTCTATGTAGAGTTTTGGGGTTTTTTTTGTGGGAGGGGTCACTGAGACAAGTCTTTTAGGCTGGCCTTGGACTCATTATGAGCCCAGGCTGGCCTCAAACTTAAAGCAATCCTCCTGCCCCAGTCTCCCGAGTCCTGGGATTACAGGCGTGTACCACCATGCCCAGCTTCTATATGTGCCTTTTATTTTAAACATCTTTAAAATTTTTAGGAGTCCACATTGTCAATGTATAACAATTACATTCATTGTGGGGAGTTAGTAAATACATGTAATACATTTTAATTCTTTTTCTTCCCATTCCCCATTATTTTATGTAAAGGGAAAAAAGTTGTAGCCTTCCTGGCCCTCCCACAGGAGTTTGAAGCCGGTCAGTACATGCCTCTGTCAAGAAACGGTCTTCGTGGGCTGTATCGCTTACACAGCATTTTCTGGGCACCCACTCTGTGCCGACCATGTCCCAGGGCTTAGGGTCCACAGTGGACAAAAGGGACTGTTGTGCTTTAGGTCAGAATGTACCCTGTGGTCCTCCCCACGGCAGGGCTTAGAGGTGGGGCCTGGGGAGGCAGTTGGCTCTGACCTCATTAATGAATCAATCCATTGGTGAGTGATGGAAACAAGGCAGGACACAGTTGAAGAGAGCCAGTCCTTGGGGCCATGCCCCTGACAGCTTTCTCTTGTCTCCGAAGCTTCAGTACAGGCCCATAAACAACTGAGCCCATGACCATGGACTCACACCCCTGAAGCTGTGAGCCACAAGAAGCCTTTCCTATATGAAGGTGGTTGCTCCCAGATATTTTGTCATTACAGGAAGCTGGCTAACAA
Source organism: Tympanoctomys barrerae (assembly GCA_002564285.1). NCBI lineage: Eukaryota > Metazoa > Chordata > Mammalia > Rodentia > Octodontidae > Tympanoctomys > Tympanoctomys barrerae. Next base: position 14,615 of record NDGN011483325.1, read on the forward strand.
GGACAAAATTCCTGTCCTCTTGGACCTATGTTTCAGAGTGGACAGACGTAAAAACAGACATACAAGTGGGATCAACACCAGTAAGATCTGAGCTCTAAAAGGGAGCAGAAATTACGACAAGGAACAAAAGAGAGGTGCGGAGGACAAAGCTCTTCCTTTGAGCCAGGTCCCTCAGGTTGCTGCCTGGCGTGAGGAAGGGAACATTCAGCCACCACCAAGCATGCCTTAATACTGCCACCGGCAGACAGTGGCTGAGGCTTTGATGGTGAGCCTGCGACCCAGCCACTTTTCTTCTTTATCAGCTCAAAGAACTGCAGCTTCTCTCTCCTGGCCAGTGGCTCTTTGTCTCAAATTCACAGTGGGAAGGAGAATATGAGAGGCAGGTAGTTCTTACATTTTACCACAGCTCTCAGATTGACTATTTTTATTTTCTGGTTTAAAAA
>NDGN011483332.1:2582-18014 GCA_002564285.1 Tympanoctomys barrerae
GCTACTAAACATGGACTTGGGAGGTGATATGTACAATTGGCTTTTGTGACATGAGAAGACACAGCTCAGAATACCATTGTGCCTTACTAGCTCAGACCCCACGGTTCCTCCTTTGGACTATGGATATGTTTTCTTACTGTGGTTTGAGTATCTTCTCCCTTCTAAGCATTCTTCATCAGATCTGATCATATTAGCCCCTGAAGCTTGGGAGTTTTCTATGGCTTTCAAGAGTGCAGAGGATTGAATGTACTTGGGGTTGGTTCTGGAGGGCAATGGGCCATGCCTTCTCTTCACCCTCATCCCTTCTCCTAGGGCTAACACTGGTCAGTCCTCACCTGATCACTCCTTGGCATTTGCTTCTGTGATCCTTCCCTTCTAGGATTCCACTGCTTTGCTCTTTGAAGCATGCAGAATCTTAAAGTTTGCTTGGTGGGCTCTATGATCATGACCATGAAAAAATCCAGGACGTGATTCACTTTTTCATCTATGGGCTGGGAACAGCACAGGGGAATTGAGACAATGGAGCAGGGTCTCCTCAGTATGTCAGTCAATAAGTGCTGTTGTAAAGACTCATGAAATTAACAGTAGTTTAGTTCTCATATCTTTGAGAAATTAAGTAGGCCTTAAAAATGAAGATTTTCTTGGACACGTTACATTAGAGAAAACAGAATAAAATGCCTAGCTATTTCTTTGCCAATTTAGTCATCTTTTTCATGCTAGAAATTACTCAGTGAAAGTATACCAGATGCTTGTTTTGAGCCCTGGAAATACAGGGATGAGTAGGTCTTGATGGAATTCACAGGCACAGTGGAAGCTGAGTGACTGACTATAGGGCTGTTATGAGCCCATTGTTTTTCCTATTTATTTTCTCTTCCTTTTTTCTTTCTTTTCTCCTTTCCTTTATCCCTGTTGTTCTTTCCCTTTCACAGTATTGACTGTACATTTAAGATTTTATTTACTCTTTCAAGTTCTTATACTAGAGAGACAATATGCTGTTTACACATGTGGGTCTGTTTCATTCCATCTATGAGTGTGGTCTCTAGTTGCATCTATTTACCTATAAAATCCTAGAGTTTATTATTTTTTTTTTAGACTGAGTAATACTCCATGGTACAAAAGTACCACATTTTTTTTTATCCATTCCTCAGTTAATGGGCATTTGGGTTGTTTTCAAGATTTAGCGATGCCAAGTTGCGCTGCTGTAGCCATGCATACCACATTTATCACTGTGGTATGAGGTTTTCAGTTCTTCTGGAAAAATATCCAGGAGAGGAATAGCTGGGTTGAATTGGACATCTTATCCTAGTTTTTTCCACACTGATTTCCATAATGGTTGTACTAGTCTACACTCCCACCAACAATGGAAGAAGGATTAGTTTTCCCTCCAGACCCTCCAACATTTGTTATTGACTGATTTCTTGATGGTAGCCATTCTTTCTGGGATGAGATGAAATCTCAGTGTTGTTTTCATTTGCATTTCTTGAATGCCCAATGATGTTGAACATTTTTTCATATATTTATATGATGTTCAAAAACTCTTTAGTAGGATGAGATCCCAGTTGTTGATTCTTTGAAGTATTTCCTGGGCAATTTGGTTTTTGTTCATGAACTCTTTGCTTATCCCATATCTTCAAGATTTCTATCTACTTTATCCTTAAGTAAATTTAGTGTTCATATTTTAATATTTAGATCTTTGATCCATTTTGACTTTAATTTACTGCATGATGACACACATGGGTTTAATTTTAATCTTTGGAATGTGGAAAGCCAGTTTTTCCAGCACCACTTAGTAAAGAGGCTATTTTTTTTTCCAGTGAGCATATTTGGCCCCTTCGTCAAAGATAAGGTGGCTGGGTGTGTTTGTAGTTGTGTCTATATCTTCTGATATGTTCCATGATCCTCAGTCTGGTTTTTTTTGCCAGTACCATATTGATTTTATCACAGTAGCTTTGCAGTATAATTTCAAGTCAAGGATTGTGATACCTTTGACCTTGCCTTTGCTGCCCATGATTGCTTCTGCTTTTCTAGGTCTCTTCTGGTTCCAGATGAATTTTAAGAATGTTTTCTCTAGATCTGTGAACTATACTATTTCTGTGAAGTATTTTAATCAGGATTGCATTAAATCCACATAACAATTTGGAAGTATGGCCATTTTCACAGTGTTGTTTCTTCCTATCCAGGAGTAAGGAATACCTTTCCACTGTCTGCAATCCTCTTTAATCTCTTTTTTCAAAATACTGTGATTTTAACTTTATATATCTTTTACTTCCTTTGTTAGCTTAAGTCCTAATTTCTCTATTAGTGTTTGTTGTTTGAATAGAGGAATCCTACTGATTTTTAGGTGTTGACTTGCATCCTGTTATGTTACTGAATTCAGTTATTAAGTCTACAAGTCTTTTGGTGGAGTTTTTGAGGTCTTCTATGTAGAGTATCATGTCATCTATAAATAATGATAATTTCTCTTCTCTTCTCCTTTTCCAATCCTTATTCCTTTTTCCCTTCTTGTCTAATTGTTCTGGCTAATGTTTCTAGAACCCTACTGAATAGGAATGATGGTGGGCATCTTTGTCTTGTTCCTGATTTTAAAGGGATGCTTTTAGTTTTTGTCCATTTAGTATGATGTTGGTTATTGGTTTCTCATAGGTAGCTTTGATCAGATTGAGGAAAAAACATCTATTCTGATTTTCTGTAGAGTTAATTATGAATGTGTGTTGGACTTTGTCAAAAGTTTTTTCCATATCTGTTGAGATGATGTGATTTTTGTCTTTAGCTCTGTTGATGTGCTGTATAACATTTATGGATTTGCATAACTTGAACCATCCCTGCATTCCTGGGATAAATCCCATTTGGTCATAGTGTATAATCTTGTTGATTTGTTGCATTCTGTTTGCTAGCGCCTTATTGAGGATTTTTGCATCTATGTTCATTAGGGAGATTGACCTGTAATTGTTTGTTTAGATGGGGTCTTTCTTTGGCTTTGGCTTCAGAGTAATACTTGCCCTAAGGAATGAGTTAGGGTGAAGAACCCATTGTCTTCATCTGTTTGTTGTTCACAAATGAAAAATCAGACAAAGACTCTTAAAATTAATCTCTTCAAATTAGAGCTTTAATCTTATTTTCCTCTTCATAAAATGGGGCCAAAGTATCCCATCAGTCACTCGCCACTCTGGGCTGTTGTTTTGTTGAAGCTTCGGTTGAAATACACAGAAACATTATAGAAAACATGGTACAATGTTATTATTCATTTATGTCATCAATGTTTTTGTGTGTACATGTGTGTGTGCATGTGTGTGTTCCTGTGTACTCTGTATTTTCTTGGATATTGTGACAAAGTGAAATGGCATTGATGGGGAAGGAATATTGTAAAGGAAAATATTGTGCTTTTGCTTTTAGGGGGACATTTGAAATGTGGATATAAACAGGGTTTTGACAAAATGTACAACATTAGGTGACAATGTGTGCTAGAAATCACTTGGTTCTTTAGGAGGTTTAAAAGTAGAAAAAACGGAGTGGGTTCATGCTCTGGAGTGACAGAGAAGACACATCTGCATTTTCATAGAGGCAAAGATGAACAGAATGCAATCTGCTTCTTTTCCTTAAGACCTTTGTTTTTTTCAAGAAATAAAAAAGATGAATTTCTTCAAATATTGTTTATTTATTTTATAATTTTAAAGATACATTATTATTGCAGAAAATTCAAGAAAAATGTTAAGAGTAGTAACATTTAAAAATTTGCATTAAAAGGTTAAAAATCACCTATACCCTCTATCACTCAGATAACCTTAAAGGTATTTCAGTCTTTTCTGTGCATATTTTTACATGATTTAATTCATATCATACATGCAATTTATATCTTAGTGTTTTTCATATAATATTATCACATAAATATTTTCTATGGTTATTAAAAACTCCTCATAAGGATTGCCTTTAATGTCTACATAATATTTCAATATGTGAGTGTACCATGATTTATTTGAGCCATCTTTCTTGTCAGATGCATTAGTGGGTTTCCATTTTTTCATTATAAATAATACTGCTGTGAAAGTTTCGTATATTATTTTATATCCTTAGGATACAGCTTTGAAAGAAGTATCAAAGCTTAGAACATTTTAAGTTTCCTGTTACAAATTGCAAAACTGCTTTCTAAGAGATAATCCATCAGTATAAATTCATATTTATATCTTTTTAGATCATTCTGTACTATTTTCCCTCGCAAGTATAATTAAAATATGTTAAATGCACATATTTAAAGTGTACAATTTGAAATGGCTCTACACCTCCAAAGTTGCAATCACAACCGAGATAATGTCCAAATCTATCATCCCCCTAAATTTCCTCTTTGTTTATAGCATCTTGTTGCTGACCCTCCACACGTTGCTACCACCCTACAGGCAACTATTGCTTTGTATTATCTCACTCTGGATTCGCTTGCATTTCCAAAAATTTATAAGAATAGAATTATGTATATATTCCTCCTTTTACCAGGTTTTGTTTATGCAATCTTATTATCTTGAGTTTCATTTGTATTTGCATGTGTCCATTGTTCATTCCTTTTTACTGAAAATAACACTCAATTGTATGGATTTACCATAGTTTATCTGTCCAGGTGATGGACATTGGAGTTATTTTCATGTTTTTTAACTATTACAAATAAAGCTGCTATGAAAACTCATCCACAAGTGTTTAGTGAGCATATGCTTTATTTCCTTTGGGCAAATGCCTAGCAAAGGAAGGAGTGGCTCCTGTGATTGCTGCACGTTTGACTGACTGGCATCTTTTGTTGCCAGTGGTCACATCCTAGGATAAAGCATTACTATTCCATCCTAAACTACTTTTAATTGACTCACTGAATATTGTACCAGTTCCTTCATTAAGGATGAAAATGGGGTGGAGGATGGTAGGGATCCCTGGCCGCATACTTAAATATTTGGTGGGCAGTAATCAAGAGGGAATCTCTATGCAAAGGATTTCCTCAACCTCCGCTCCTCATACAGGGTCTGTAGCTTTGGTTCTACCACAGATACATCCACCCACCCCCATATTCCTCAGAGGATCAGGCTCCGGTTCATGTGGCCTTTTGGTCTGAGCATCATGCTTGAACTCATCTTCTTTCTCTTTATAGCACTTTATGCTGAAATGATCTAGTCCCACTCTGCCTACCATACCTTTTCCTCCTCTATCCCCAACTGCCTTAATAATTTGAAGAATGAGGAAGACAGTAATGAATGGGAAAAAGTGGAAGCTCACCCCCTGCTTTGGGGGGGCCTTACACCCTGGCTCCTTGAGGGATTTAGGAATGCAGAGGATGGGCAGAGACTGCCACTGTGTCCATGCTGGTCTAGTCTTGCGTGTCTTTGGGCAGTTTTTGAGGGGGTGAAGGGGAAGATTCTCATCACATTGATCCCAGAAGTATAAAAATGGCTTTGGCTTTGAGGTTTTTGGGCTGCCAGTTTTCTGTTGAGAACTGAGGTCATGTCTCGGGTGGGGTGATGGTGCTGTGGGAAGGGCCTGTGGGAAGGGTGATGGTGCTGTGGTTTGATTCAGTAGTTTGTCAAAGTGCTCCTACCAGGCAAGGTCTTAGCTGGCCACTCGGCTGGATGGTAGAGCAGTACCTTGCCTAGTGCTGAGCACAGCCCTTGGCATACAGGAGGAGCTGAGTGGGTATCAGACTGAACTGGGCAGGTGGGCACAGGAGCACTGAAGCTGGGCTTGGACGGCATCTCCAGGGCAGGCCTGGGAGCAGCTTCTCTTGCCCTCCCATTAGGTCAAAATTCCCCAGTTTTCTTGGTTCACAGCATTGTTTCTGTTTGAGCACTTTTTACACTGATTGTTCCCCTTCCCACACAGCTGTTTATAGATTGTTCCCAAAATTTAATGAGTATTTATTTTCTAGCAACTTTGCCATTATAGAGCACTGTGCAATGTCTCAGGCCACATGCTTAGTGGTGGCCACTCATTGCAGTATTTATGGGTGCTGACCATGTGCTCTCTCAGGGACAGAGTCATTCAGGAAGTGCCCTGAAGGACCTCCTGGCTCAGTAGCCAGAGAGATTTGTGAACAATAACAATGTGGTCCAACCTGGGTAGATTAAAGGTTAATGGAGGTGTCGGGTATGATATATGAAAGGTTTATTTCATTTAGGATTGTAGGATGAAATAAAATGGGTGCAGGACAAAGTACCAGTACTTGTTGGTGTTCTGACCCAGTCAACAAAGAAAAGAAGAAGCAACATGATGGAAACCACACTTGAGATTGGTCTCAAAGTATGAGCTGGAATGAAACAGTTGGGAGATGCGTAAGTAAAGCAGAGGCCTTGGCACCCCAGAAGGAGCCACTGTTCAGGAAGAGCTTGGGAGGGGCCGAGGAGCTGGACCAGAGATCCGCATTTCTGGAGCTGGGCTGGCTGTTAGAGGGTAAGAGATAAACTTGTACCCAAGGAAGTGAGCTTCACCCAGGAAACCAGGGGTTTGCAACCCCAAACCTTTCTGAAAACATTTCTTTTCCTTGTTCTTATTGTTATTTAAATGAAAAAGAAAGGCATTTCGCCAGTGGTGTACAATGCTATTTCCAGGAGCTTTAATTTTACCTCCCAGCCACATGTCTCTGGCCCATAGCAGTTGTCTCACTTCTTTTCAATCAGGGAATGACCTGCTTTGTCCTTCAGAACAGCGAGTTGACAAATACCACCTGATGTTTCTCCCAGGCACCCCAATTCATCTTGATGGCAGACTTCAGACAACACTGCTGTGGCTGATATTTTATACTTTGAGAGGCTTTTTTCTCAGTGATTCATTTTATGTGCTTTTGATTTTCATGCAATCCTCCCCTAGTCCCCAGAAAGTTTACATGGTGTCATTTGGTGAAGAAAATGCTTTTCCTCAATTCTGTTCAAAGGTTGCTTAAAGGAATTAATCAAAGGCTCTATCATCTGCTCAAGACTGTCTGCAGGAAGCATTTCTGAGGGTGGAGGATTGGCATTGATTGATTCTTTGACAGGAGAGCTGTCTGAATCAACTTTTCTGCCTTGGTGCATCAGGCACTCTGTCCTACCCCCTTTGCAGTGGTCCAGAGGGAGGGAGAAGGCTTTGAGGGGGGTGGAGCATTTGTACTTCTGAGCAAGCCTTGAGCTCTAAGCAGCTCTGGAGGCAAAGCTACGTGGATCTCTATTCACATACATTTTCTTTGAGTTGCACTGTTGGGGAGATACACTATATACCTGGGACTTCAGGGGTGAGGTCTTGGGCCTCCCCTTTGGGGAGCAGTGGGTAATAGCAATGTGTTGTGCACTTGCAGTGTAGGTTAGCTTTCTCCATTGTATGGCATCAGAGAACCACTTTTATTTTCTTGATGATGGGTAAGCACATATTCCTCCCTTGGTGTTGATCTCAGGGTTGTTTCTTTCCGCGTGAGAATCAGCAATGGCACCAGGCCCTGGATTTTTTTCGATTGTGGGATCTGTCCTTCACTGTTCAGAGGCCTAGAACTTTCACACAGGCTCCTACTTCTTCTCAAAGCATCTGACAGTCTCCTAAAACTCCTGCGTGCCCCAGTAGTATTCCCAGCCCTGTCCTCTCACTTGCTACCCATCAAGCCCATGTGTTTCTCTCCTACTTCTTTCCTTAAAACTTTCTTTGTCAGTCTTTGAGATAGTAGTTTGGAGAATGGTCCATCTGGTAGTGTTCCTCAGTTCTTGTTTTTTCAGTACCAGGGATCGAACTCAGGACCTTGCTCTTGCCAGGCAGGTGCCTATGCCGCTGAGCTACATCCCCAGCCCCTCCTCTATTCTTTGTAAAGTATATTCACACTTCAATTTTGGCCTTTGGGACAAGGTAGGTGCTGGAAGAGTTGGGGAAAAGGTCAGAAGAAATTTGCTAGTGGATGTATAACAGCCTAATGTGGGTCAGTGTCTTATGAACCCGAAGAATGAAATGAAAGACAAAGGAAGTAGACAAGAGGGATGTTTATTAATACGAGAGAAATAGGTTCCAATAGTCTGGAGGGAGCCTACAATTGGGTGGCCCTGGGACTCCTTGTCTAGGAATTTTTATACCAGACATAACCAGAACTCAGACTGCTCCAGGTCAAACTAAGGTCAATCTGTATGATTACAACAAATTTACTTAAACTAAAATGGGCCTTTGAGGAGCTGAGGCACAAAGAAAATATATGTCTGCAGGTGCCTCTCAGCCTCTGGCCTACCTAAAGTGTCCATTAAAATAACAACTTGATAAGCAAAAAGCACTCTCTGGATAGATAGGAACAGAAATTGTCATAGTGGACATCCATCACCTGGCGTCTTACCTTGCTTATTGCATTCCTGGACTTAATTGTCCATCTGGTTCTTGTTGACCCTTGACCTCAGGCTTTTGCTTAACTGACCAAGGCCTGGTCATCCGGAATACCTTGAGCCTCTCTCTTTTTGCCTGCTGCCTTCTACCTAACTTGTCTGGCTCTAATAAGTGGGGTGCCTTGGGTCTGACTCAATGATGGAAGAAGATCTCCATGGGGCCATGGCTGTCATCCACAGAGTTCTTGGCTGTGGCTGAGGATGGCACTGAGTTCCCCTCTCAGGGCCTCACCTGCAGCAGCTCCCACCAGGTTGACTTCTGCCCTCTCTGTATCATCGGCAGTCTGCTCAGCAAGCAAAGAAATTATGCTCAAACCCCGATCTTTTGTTTCATTCCCTTTTGGTGATGTCATTTCTTTTGCCTCGCATAGGCTTCTGTTTTCTCCTGCTCTCCCACCTAAATTGTAATCTTCTCTCCTTTTGAGACCTGATTTAGACCTCACTCCTTTCAGAAAGTCTGCTCTGGGTGCTGCTAGTTGGGTTTGGAGCCTCCGAGCCTCATCTCTGAGTTTTCATGGCACTGTGGTTTCCCTTGGAGTATGTACCAGCCAGCAGTCTAATGGCTATTTGTTTGTTTGTCTCTCCTGCTAGTTGAAGTCAGCTATTGCAGCCCTAGGAAACACAAGCATCTGTCAGTGGACTGTATGAGTGAATGCACATGCCCAGATTCAGGCTTGTGTCTGAATTATTTTGGGTACTTTCAAAGTCACACAGGGCTAAACCAAAATTTGAGAGATTAAGAAGCAGTGTCACAAGAGTGAGGCAGAGAGTCAGAACCACCCTGTGCCATCAGGTCAGAGGCTGTCCCACTAGGAAACCAAAGTGTACTGCAGAGAAGGGAAACATGGGGCCACAGCCATGAGTAAGCATACTGGGGAAGAGGATGCCTCTAGCACATCGGACAAATTGCTGCCATCTCTGGCCCAGGGATTCACGGTGCTTGGTACTGGACCAGGTCTCTGGAGCACCTAGCTCTGATCATGGCACAAATCAGACTGATAAGGAAGCCACAGGGATGACATGTGAATGAAACTGATTTGGAGATCAGATCAGTGAAGTCATTTATAAGTGAGAAAGATGCCTCCTTTCATCCTCTGCTTTCGTTCCGGAGAGCCCCAAACTGCAGTCTACCAAGTGGCTTTGTTTTATAAAACTCACAGCCATCAGAATATGGTTAATCTAATTGGTGATGTTTCCACCTCCCGTCCTGGGCACTGAGTGAGTTCAGTAAGTTCCCAAACTGCGAGCACTGTCCTTGACCAGCTTTACTCAGTGACATCCCAGTTTTAGAAGAAGGGTGACAAGGTATGGTCATGGCTACCTCCCATACTTGTCCTTTAGGAGCTGGCCAAGGGGATTTGGTATGCAGGATACAAGGCAAGGATAGGAAAATGCCCATGTATCTCTGGAAACCTCACTTTTTTTCTGTATTCTTTTGTTTCCACGACTATATTGCTTTTCTATTTTGCCTCCTGCTCTAAAACAGCTGTTTTGTTATTATAAGTGGTTGTCAATTTATTCTTTTCCTGAAAAGGAGAACTCCCAGTTTCCCAGGAGTAAAACATTCCAATTGTGTGCTTGATGTTTTGAAGTCATGGCAAATATCTATTTAAAAATGATGAAAGAGCACCATGTTTTTACACATTTTATACTAAGTTTTACACGTGGTGGTCTGCAGGCAGCAACTACCCACTTGTCAGCAGGCCAATGCACCAGACAATCCAGCCACTTCTGTTGCAGTGAAGAGAGCCACATGAGATGATTCATACCTCACACGTCACACGCCTAGGTTCTCTGAAAAAGGAAGACTGAGTACTGCATGTTATGGATGCTGAAATATTTTGTAACACCAAATCCATGCTGGGTGGATCTTAGCAAGTTATGTAAATTCCTCCCTTGTAAAAAGGGAGATAATTCTAGTTGACTGTACAGAGAAAATAAGACTGTGTATGCACAAACATGTCCACCATAAAAACTCATGCAGAATGCATATGATGGGTATAGCAGTACATTAAATATTTGACACAATCAAAGTACTTAGCAATTGGTCATTTAGTTTAAAACTGGCTAACAAGCCCTAGTGAAATTCCAGCCAGATGGTGTATGTGTCTCTCGATCACATGGGGACTTTGGAAAACTTAGAACACACAGTAGAGGCCATACAGTAAATTGGAGGCCAGAAAAACTGAGTGTCCATAGTTCTGAGGGCCACATTTCTTTAGAACTGTAGAATAATACTAGTTAACATAATTTTGGGACTAACTGACAATGTAGTTCAAGTCTTTTGTCTTCTGCAGTCCTTCTCAAATAGCCCCCAAGATCTAAGAAATATGATTGATGGAGAAGTGTTAGCATAGATGTTAGGAGCCTCATGACCACCATGTTTCAACAACCTCAATCATTTCTTTTTTTATAGAAAGGAAGTCAAAGTGTAGCTTTTTATGACTGTACTAAGCTGAATGTGTCCCCCAAATGTCATGTGCTAGAAAGTATTCTCAGTGCGACAGTGTTGGGAGATGGGGCTTCGTAGGGGGTGGTTTCCATCATGATGGATTAATGCTGATGTAAAAAGACATCGTGGGAGTGGATTCACACTTTTACTTTTCTGCCACGTAAGGACATAGTTTTTATCTTTTTTTTTTCTTTCCTTTTTGCCATCTGACATTTGAGAAAGCAGCAGAAATGTTCCCATAAGACACAAGATGCTCAGGCCTTCATGTGGAACTTCTCTGTTTCTGAAGCTGAGGCTAAAAATTTTATTCTTTATAAAGTATCTGGTCTGTGGTATTCTGTTACAGCAGCACAAATGGACTAAGACAGTGACTGTGCTGTGGTTAGTTTGGGTGTTGCAATAGTCCAGAAACTTAATGTGTAGAATATATTACATGTAGAATATATTGCTTCATAAAGTAAGGGGGATATAAAAAGACATTAAATATATTTTTGAGAAACTCCAATAAAAATTATTGACATTTTAATTTAAATTCATGTTGGTAAGTCTGTTCTGCAGCAACCGCAAAAGACATAAACCTTTTTATTTGTTCATAACTTTAAGCTATAAAAGGCATCATTATTAACACCTTTTTCTCATATGGCAGCATGGACTTCAAGTTAAGAGCTTGGGAAAGTAAAAAGAACATGCACAGTACTAGTAACATCATAAAACGGTAGAGTTTTCTGGGTAATGTTTCCTTATTCCTCTGACTACACTCACACACATTATCTCATTCGAGATTCACAGCCGCCAATTAGGAGGTCAGGGAAGGTCTGAGTAGTCTCCATCATCACAGCTGGGTACTAAAGCATAGTGGTGTAAGTGACATGGCCATTACAAGCTAACTAGTAATTGTCAGCCAAAGCCTCCCGCCTCATTGGCTGCTGCTAAGTCCCTTCCTCCTTCCCAGTAGCTTTTACCATTTCCACTCTCACTATCCTACCCTGAGTCAGTTCTTGATTCCTTGGAAAGTTGTATCCTTTCCTATTTGAGCTCCTATCCCAAATCACATGCTTTATCATTTTATTTCTACAGTAGACTGGAGTACTTCCTATCAGATGCATCTAAGTGTCTCTTCTAGAGAGCATCTGACGTCATGTCATTGCCAGTTGGAGAGTCTTCAGAGGCTTCCTGTTGCCAACCACATAAGCCATTACCTCCTCCTTTAACTCCTAGGCTCTCCAAGCACCACATCCATCTGTCCTTTTATCCCTAGCTCTGTCAATTCCGGCTCATCCTGAGTGGAACTGCCTTTGCCCTTATGGCTCTTCAGCCCCTAGAGGCTCACACATGCTCTCACCTGAGGCTGCCTCCTGACGTCCCACTTGGAAGGAGTTGATGAGGTGCTGGTGATGCTGTTTCCAATGGTACCTTGGCACTCTCTCTTGAGTCTCAAGTCATGATGAGCCAATGGCCAGGAAAGGATGCACAGTTTAGAAATAGCTCTTAAGTGCAATGATGAGATTCAGCAGAAAAGCTACAGCAGTGAGGACCAGACCCATTGCACACTTGTCCTTTGCCCTGTGAATACATTGTGAAACATTATGGAAGGCTTATCATCTTTATAAAAACTTAGGTAGGCATTACTGCTTTTAATGGTGAATTTTTTCCTTAAGTAAATCAATCAAAGGCAAGATTATAGCTTAGAATTAACAGGCTTTCTTCCTTTCATTTATTTGCTTTTCTCAGGTCTGAATAGCTGTTAGCAATCTTTCCTGGTGCCAGAGAAAAGAAATGACCACTGAAGAACTGGGATCTTAATACTGTTAAATGAAATGCTTATAGAATAAATCGTACCTCTGATTATCAGGGATATTGAAGAGCTTCAGTGTAGCGCTGGGCTGGAGAGAAATGAGATGAGAAGCTTCATAAAAGAGCAGTCAATTATTTTAAAGATGAGTTGGCATCTTTTAATTCCTCACCAGATAATGAAATATCTATTTGAGCCTGAGGCTGTTGCATCATTTCTAGTGTATTCAATAAAATTTATTCAACAATCATTTATTGAGTGCCCCTCCATGCTAGACCCAGGGCTCTGGGCTAGAGATGCAGGGAGAAGTGGGCCATGGCTGCTTTTCCTGGCCTGAAGTGGAGGTTGCAGAGCAGGCATAGTTTCTGAAGGAGGTGTGGCTTGCTCCAGGCTTCCTAGGTAAGAGGAGATGCTCATCAGGGTAGGGCTTAGGTGTGGGTGAGCCTAGGTTCACTCAGGAATGCAGCGTTTCCTAGCCAAGCGGGTGAGTGCCCTGGAGTCTCAGCCCATGCGTGGCTATAGCATGTAGACCAAACCAAGCCACACTTACGAGGGCTGTACAACAGTGAACCTCTTGATTAGCAGGGGGAGGGGTAAGAGGACAAAGAGAGACAAGTTCTGGTCTAACCTCAGTCCTGATGATGACATCAGCCATCTAGATCCATTGTAAACTGCAGTCTCTGAAAGTCTCGGAATCTGACCACCAGAGCTAAGGAGAGCCAGAGATACTCTGAACCTGCAAAGGCTTTGTAGACGAGAAGATCTGATGGGCCCTGGGGAACAGGGTTGCATAATCTGGTGGGTCCTCATTTATTCTTTTGGCATGACTTCTAGAAACACTTCAGTCTCTTCCCCCAGGCAGACAGAGGCTGCTTCTAGGAAATAATGACGCTCTTAGGAGCACCTCTTTGAGGGTTTGGATGCCCATAAGAGCAAAGTCTAGCAGAGAGGAGAGAGTGGCTCTGAGGAGCATTACCAAGTTTCCCAGCTTTGCTTTCCTCACTAGTCAAATGAGGGTAACTCAGATTATTCAAAAATATTCACAGATTATATGAGGTCACCTATATAACCCCTTAGCAGAAGGTTCAGCACTCAGTGAACTGTCACCAGTGACATCTGCGGTGTCATGGCAGTCCCCACAGTGAAGTCAGGGGTGCATGGTGAGACCTGTGGCAGGCTGCCTCCCTAGCCTGTAGTAACTCTCAGTATTTATTGAATGAATGCCTGGATGGAAAAAGGAATGAATACAAATTTCAACTTGCCCTCCAGTGATTTTTGCTGGGACTTTTGTCTGTACATCTGTATGGTTAGAAATTTTCAATTTAAATTTAGTTTGGGTTTTTGGGGTTTTTTTGGGTTTTTTGTGGTGGAAGTGGGAATTGAACTCAGGCCCTTGCGCTTGCCAGGCAAGCACTTATTCTACTGAGCCATCTCTCCGGCCCCTCAATTTAAATTTAAATACAGGGTCTCACTATGTAGTTTGGACTCCTAGCGATCCTCCTGCTTTCAGTCTCCCCAGTGCTGGGATTACAGGCATGCGCCACCACCCCCAGTCTCCATTCCCGGTTTAGCATGCCTAGGGGTGGGGCTGGGGTGGCATGTGATGCCAGGGATCAAACCCTGGCCCTTGCACTTGCCTATGTATTGCTAGAAATTAATCATTCCTTTAGTCTTCTTTGACAAACAGCCAAGATTCCCACTCAGACTTATATATGAGAGAGATGTTGGGGAATTGGGTTCCTGGCCAGGCTGTTGGAAAAGAAACTGCTTCTTCTTCAGGGCTTTGAAGGCTTTCCTAAAAGATGCTTAGAGTGAGGCCTTGAAGCCTAGGGCCCTTGATCCTGAGAGCTGCCTGCCCCTCAGGTGGTTTCTGGCAGTAATGTCCTGCTGTGAGCCGGGCACCCGCTTCACTCAGACTGGCTTTCTTTCATTGTGGAGGAGCCAGGTATCCACGACCAGCTGGATTTCAAAGGAATCATGTGACCTAGCAGCAAGGCAGGGTGTCTGGTCTTTCCAAACACCACACTCCAACCACAGCCTTGTTAGGGACCAGCTGTGGTTATTGATCAGAATCTAGAAACTTGGGTACAAACAGAAGGGCTTGTCTTAGCATGTGCTTTAGGAGTTGGACCGATCTGGCTTAAAGGCAAGGCATTTGGGGAGTGAGTGGTGATGCAGTGAAAAGCCTTGTCCTCAGGAACAGAGATTCCTTGGGAAGGAGGCTAGGTATGTAAATTCTGAGCCTTGCCAGGGTGATAAAGAATGGCTCTTTGAAGAAGTGGATATCACCCACTCTGATTGGGTTCTGGGAAGGGTTTGATGAGGCTTGTGGTTATGTGAAGAGGGAGTGTTTAGTTCAGATTTGGTGATGTTTTGATGTAGAAGTTACTGAATTATCCACAAGGACTGGTCCCAAGTTGAGTTTTTCAGTTCCACTCAAGCCTGAGGTATGTATGAGAGAGTGATTTTGATATCAGTGTTCTGGGGAGAACTTGAAATTTCAGGGTGAAGCTGCATGCTTTGAGCCTTCAAGGTGACATTGTCCTCTGTGAACCAGATTGGGAATGGAATCATGGAGTGAAGATTAGAATCTTATGTCTATTGGCCTCAGCCAGAGCATATCTAACCTATCGGCCATAGCAATCTGTCTGCACCTGTGCATACTGGGGTAGGGACCATGATGTGCTGTTGGTCGTCTTATTCTGGGAATGACACCTTGAGGCCCATTTGGACCACATACCCTGGTCCTCTGCAGGTCAGCGTGTGGCCTTTCTTAAGCCCTGTGTCTTAGTTACTCTTCTCTCGTTGCTGGGACAAATACCCGACACTCAAAATGAAGG
>NDGN011483342.1:0-17986 GCA_002564285.1 Tympanoctomys barrerae
ACACTTTTATGAAATCTGATAGGTCAGGGTAGGGTAAGTGCAGAGAAAGAATATCTTTAGGTTACACTGAAGGGCAAAAAGCGTGTAGCTTTTCATTAAAACAAATTTGTATCTCCTTGGAGCAAATCTTAGGAAACTCATTCACAGGTGGGAGACTGTACTTGAGGCAGTTTCTTCCTGTCTTGTAAATTTCAATTTACATATCAGACTCATGAAATGATGAAATAATCCATCCAGTTTACCAGGTAAGAACATACCACATCTATAATACCAAAGCTGTTCAGGTTTAGATGATGCTTTACAGTGTCCTTTGATAACATTCAATGTGTAACACCAGTTATTCTAATAAAGTGACATTGTATTACAGGTTTATGGCAGTAGTACCTTAGCACTTATTTAATCCAGTCATCTGTGACATATATAAACTTATCCTGAAAGGAAGGAAGACAAAGTATAAATGCAAAGAGGAGAGATTGTTGGAAATAGCATCCATTTTGTAAGAAGAACACAAAAACACATGCATCAAACCACATAGTTTCACAAGCAATATCCCTTAACATGAAGATATTATCTGGTCAACCCCTGAACGAGCAAGTCCAGCATTCTTGGCTAATCACAGCCAGTAGTTGAAGGGTTTGGCAATTCTCGTACATAACTGCCGGACTATTTTTTCAGCCATGTGTTCAGGGCAGGGATTGCTGCTGCACCCGTGCAGTGACACAGTGCTAACCTGGCCAAGAACATTGTGTCCCTCCGGGAAGCGCGGGAATGGCAGGTACCTGTAAAGTGTAATCAGTGCCCTTCAGATGACCTACATTCTATGCTGATCTAAATAAGTTATATATTACAGTAAAGTGCTACATGACACTAGTCTCCAAACAGTAGTAAGACACATTTTTTTTTCTCAGAATAATTCAGCAGCTATGAGAGTCACACGGCTATGAGAATGCGTGTCTATCTGCACTCAAATATACAGCCAGCCATGGGCGCGACCTTGAGTGATTTGTTTCCTCCTGTGACTTTTACGCTTAATATTTTTTAGGAGCAATTATTTAAAAATCCAGTTTCTCACAAAGTATTTTTAATGGTTTCTTTTAGAAGTTGCGCCTGAAAGTCTCATGAGCGTTTAATTTGTTGATATCCATTTTTATTTGTTCAGGCTTTTCACGTCGGTAGGTGACGGCTCTTGTGCAAACACTCTGCAGAATCAATTTATCCTTGATGGAGAAGAAATATTATTATTAATTCAAGGCCAAAATACGGCTAGCCACTAACACACTGGTAAGAATCCTTTTTTGGAATTCACTGACCTTTTTTGAGGTGGACGGTCTGTAATCTGACGAAGACTTGACTTTACTACTGTTCCACTGTAGGATCACCTGCCTTATGATAAGGACTTTAAGCAACCCGATCAAGAAAGTGACTATGAAAATGATAAAGAATATTCTTAAGTAGCTTGGGCTGGATAAACATTCTGCAATAAAACAAGACAAACACATTTAAAAATCAAAAGGAAAAAAGTCAAAGGATTCTATTGAGTAAATTACATTCACGTTTCAATTTACAAATCTGTAGTTTCAAAATAGAAGACTAATCTTTATTGCACAATATCACTAAAATATTTTCAATATACAACCTTCCTTTGGAAAATAGCTAGAATTAGAGTATTTAATAGCATTATTTTTTTCAGTTTGATCCTATAATTGTATCAGTTGGAGTATGTCTAAGTTCTTTATTCAAATATAATTTTATCCATAATAGAGTAAGGCCTATTTCTTGGGGCGTGTACTGTTGAGTATTAAGTGGAAAATAGGATTTAAAAAAACTATTTAATAACTCTGGGCATTAGCATATGTATTGACTGTGATGCTGTCTCTTCATTTGCTTCACACCAGTAATGGAAAATAAAGTAACCAGCTGCAGAAGCTAAAATCAGTTATCATTCTAATAGATGAACAAATATTTCCTCTGAAACTGCAACGTAAGAATTCACCACTACCACACATGGCTTCTGCAGGAAATAGGAGTGTTCAGTTGGGACAATACACAGATCTCTTTTTTTATTAGTCTACACTTTAGTTCTCTTAGCCAAATTTATGTGCTTCTAAAATTAATTATGTATTTTTCCAAAAACAAGTAATTACTAGCTGGAAAAACAATGTTGTGCTAAGAGGAGGAGCATGGTAGCTCTCTGTGTTAGCACCAGTCCTTTGGCAAGCTCTCGCTGGAAAATATGCAGGCTCTGTTGTTGCCAGAGGTATCACTCTACTCTAAGAGGAATAGCCTTGCATAATAGCAAGTATTCCACAGAATGCAGCTGCCCCAAATTTGTCCAATCACTTCCTGACCTACAGAAGCATGTGTTCCTCTGCCCATTCAGCGGACTTTGGGAACTTCATTGTAACGCTGGTCTCCCTGGAGACTGAGAGGACTCGTCAAGGCTGGGAACAGTGCGTGATCCAGTCAGAGGTGCTGTGGGTCTGGATTTGTAGTGACAGCCAAATATGCTCTTGAGGAGGGCAAGGACTCAGTGATAGGGGTAAGGGGTCCTGTCCCACAGAGCTCACCTTTTTAAGGTCAATAAGGGACTTTCAAAAGAAGGTCAAAGGCAGACTCTTGGGCTATTTATCAACATGGAAATGCAAGACTCAGATATAAGTTTCCATTGTTACAAATCTCAGAGAGAGAGAATCCAAGATGCTGTGTTCAAAAGGAGACCTTTGAACTCTGCACAGTCACCTGATTAATGACCCTGTGGCCATGTGTGTGGACACACCATGACTTTCCTTGGCTGGCTCAGGCCCCTTGGTGCTAAAGCAGCTTCTCCTAGGGGCACGTGCCTTTCTGGCTCTTGTCCAGCGAGAATGAAAGCCCCTTTAAGTGTGACTGAGTGGGTAGATAACAGAGGTGCCGAAGAAATGCCCTTTCCCTCTTCTTGCACAGTGGTTGTCAAACGGGGGGGGGGCCTCTAGCTATTGAGATATTTCAGATGTATTTCTCACAAGTTAAAGCCGAGGACAGTTCCAGGGCTTAAATCTGCATTCATTTTAAAATGCTGTCACAGATTGGCGAACATTTATCCCTGACCCATGCTTTTCTTAGTTTAGGTCAGGTCAGGGCTTTTTCTACAGATTTAAGGGAACACTATTTGTAACAACACTTAAGTCACAGTAATGCTTACCCAACATAATAAATGACATGTTCATTGTGAGGGCCCTATTTATTAGGAAGGCACTTGGCTTTCTGGAGTGACTGCTGTAGGCCCAGCTGGCAGCACATGGGGCTCTTTTGAGAGCCAAATTCATTAGGGGCTAAGATTCATGTAGATGTGAAAGAAAAAGAAAGCAAAGCTCAAGAGAAGGCTTGTTCTTCTCTGCAGCCTTGTTTACTGCCTTTGGTTGGTACTGTTTTCTTTCACAGATGAGGAAACTGATGCTCAGGGAAATTTGTAGGAGGGTGATATTTCCTAACTAATAATTCTAAGGGCTTTAGGCCAAGGTCCTCAGATGAAAAGTTCCAGTCCTTTCCATTATGACACAGTTCTATTCACCCTGAGCTCTATTTATATGAGAACGAGAAGTTCAGGAATGCTCTTTTGAAGTTACCCATATTGTAAAAGCACACCATTGTTGCTTAGAACTTTATGGCCTCACCTGAAGTAGGAAGCAAATATTGAAATATGAGAGCAAATATAGATTCAATATAAGGACTGTCAGAACCAGAGGCAAGTTTGGGTTGTGTAGACAAATGATGGCTCCACAGATCTTCCCTCTTCAAGGGAAATGCATTTACATGGGGAGCCCATATTTTGGGCTTCACTGAAGCCTTTCTAGGCAGGTCATCAGAGGCCTCTCCATAGAGGTGCTTAGCATGGAAAGACAGCTGTAAAGAGGAGGCARGAAACCTAACTAGTCAAGAATTCATTGGGCTGGRGAGATGGCTCAGTGGAATAAGYGCTTCCCTGGCAAGGGCAAGGGTCTGAGTTCAATCCCCGGTTCCACCAAAAAGAATTCATTTAAACAAATAAGCTACAAATGCACTCAACTGCATAGATGAACAGTGAGGCTTTTGTGTGCCTGTAAAACCTCAATAAAGCTGTGTAAAAGGTAAAACAGTGCTTCAAAGCAAAACCCAAATCAAAGCCATTAACCCTTCCTTTAGGGCCTTTTACAGAGCATGGTCCTAACACATCCTGTACGCTTGGAGCGTGAATGTCAGGCTCACCTGATGTCTGGTCAATGTATCGTTGATCCATGAGAGCACACGAGGTTTTACACTGTGCAAGGATAGCTTGGGACAGATTGTGAGGGTTCAGGCATTGCATACAATTCCTGTGAGGAGGAATAGACATCATTTATTCTTTAATAATCTGATAGGCTCTAATGTTTTCTATGGAGCAATGCAACTAACAATTTAATCTAAATTTTGATAAAGTGGCTTAGAAAAAAAATCATGCCATTATTTTGAAATATTGCATTTCTAAATGACCTAAATTACTATACACAACTTCTAAATCTTGCTATGTGAGGAAGTAGATGTTTTAAAAATCTGAATAAAATAAATTGGAAGGTACAGTGATGTTTACATGGGTGGTCTCTGAGCAAGTCTAAAATTGTTACTGGAAAAATATTAGTGTAAAACAACAATGTGACCTTCCTTTATTTTTAAATTTGTTTTTAATTTTTAATTTTTTGGTGCAGGGTCTTGCTATGCAGCTCAGACTTGTAGTGATCCTCCTGTCTCTGCTTTCCAAGCACTAGAATTACAGGTGTACACCACCATGTCTGATTTTAGGGCAGGCTTGATAAGCCTGGGGTTCTGGGGCCGGCAATGGCATGTGATACCAGGCATCGAACCCGGGTCATTGTGCTTGCTAGGCAGGCACTTAGACTGCCGAGCTATCTCCCCAGCCCATGTGTCATCTTTTTATGTATCATATTTTTAATTAATTAATTTTTTGTATGATGTTTTTACACCACTTCATAGCCACCATCATCTTTTTTTCTTTTTTTTTTGGAAGTGAGATTCCAGGACCTTGTGCTTGCCAGCAGGTGCTATGTGACTGAGCTATATCCTGGGTCTGCCACCATCTTTTTTTTTTTTTTTTTGTATTTAGTAAAGGGCCTACAGGGTCTCACTACACAGATTGGACTCATAGTGATCCTCCTGTTTTCAGTCTCCCAAGAGCTGAGATCACAGGGGTGCGTCACCATGCCCAGTCTCAACTTGTCTCAGCACTCCCTGGGGCAGGGCTGGCATGGCAGGTTGGGGATCAAACCCCAGTCCCTGTGTGTGCCCAAACAAGTGCTTTAATCAGCTAAGCTATCTGGCTGGCCTTCCACCACCATCATTTTTAAATCACGGTAAAAGTCAAAACACAATAATAGGTACTAACATTTATTCAGTGATTTCCTTATACTTGAAAGGATTTTAGTCCACTCATTCATTTCTTTCATAGAGCTCTAGCAGGGAATTGTTGGTTTCCTCACTCTCTATATCGGTAAATGAAGGCACAGAAGATTACTTCATTTGTGTACGCTCGGCATGCACAATGATCACACGCATCATGGGGAATGGGCACCTGTTCATACTATGTCTTAACTCTTTTTTTCTCCATCCCCTCCCTTATCTCTAATCCTTCTTCTCCTCCCCATTTACCAAAACTGTTCCTTCTATTTTCTCTTTTTATTTAAATCCTTTGTACTTTCCCCTTGCCCTCCCCCGACTATGCATTCTAATCAAACAATTACCTTCTAGCCAGCTGGGTAACAGGCAGCTCTTCTCCAAAACTTACTTAAGAGAAACTAAGCTAGTGAATACCTGGATTTATTCCGATGCTCCTGCAGCTACTTAGTAGCTAAATATTGGAATCCAAGCACCTTATTTTCTCAAAGTCCCTACTCAATGACTTTCTCAGCATGCTGTAACAATTTGTCTAGGAGCTAGGAAGCCTAAGGCGAGGATAATAAAGAACAAAGTGTGCTGTCTGAAGGGCTGTCTTCTGTGCACAGGAGGGAGAGGCCTCCTACCGGTTTTCACTGCAGGCTGCGTGGCAGGTGGGGCAGTGTTCACAGAAGCGGCCGATGCTCCTGGGGTCGGTGCACTCGCACCTGCCGCACACACAGGTGCCTCTTCCGCTGCACACCTGGCCCTTGGGATTGATGCAGTGCTGAGCCGATGCCGATGGGCACTGGCACCGATCTCCATCCCAGCCACTGAAGCACTGACACTTGCCACCTTCACACTCACCGTGCCCTGCAAAGGATCACACCAGGATCTAAATGACAGAGGCCACTGGCTTTGGCAAGTTTCCAAACCTGGATTCCCCTCCCGTCTCCACGGAAACACAGGAGCAGTCAAGCGAATGAAAACAGCATTATTCCACATCCGTCTGAGATGGTGCTGGCATTTAGGTGTGTCTGCTTCTAAAGTTGTCTCACTGCAGAGCATTGCCCTGTGCTGATATATTGTGCTAATAAGTGTGAAGGGAGCCCCTGCTCTGGTGGTTGTCAGACCACTTGAATGCCATTGTTCAATCAGTTTTAAATTAAAATACATAAATGTAAAGTGACAAAATCTGAAGTAATAAAAAATAGGAATACTAGGTTAATGGCTTCTACAATATATGCGGCTACTGCGGTCCTGCTATTGCCAAGAGTTGTCGGTAACTTTAAAAAACCGCAGGATCCACATGGCCCATGCTTCGGGGTGCTCAGGCTGGATCTAGGGGTCAGGTCTCCTGAGAAGTCTGACCTATCATTCCACAGCTGAAGAGCATTGTTTCACAAGTTGGCAAGGTAGCCCTAATCTAGGCTGCTAGCTGGTTCCTGGAAGAGAAAAAGGCAGATGGGGTGTGTGTGCGTGCGTGCGTGCATGCGTACGTGCGTGCGTGCGTGCGTGTGTGTGTGTGTGTGTGTGTGTGTGTGTGGTGTCAGGGCTAGGTGGCAGTGATGAAGGTCATTTATGGATGAATATGATGAAGAAACACTCTTTGCATAATTTAGACTAAGTGACCTAAACTTAACATGCCAATATGAACTAGAAGTCTCCAAGAGGGAGTAAAATTTACAGGGTTTTATAGTATGTCTTAAGCTTATTTGACTATGGAACAAACAACCTTTCCCCTCACTCCTCCTTTTCCTTCCTTTCCTTCTTTCTCTCCATCCTTTTCTTCACTCCTATCTTCTCTTAGTGCTAAGTATGTCATAGGTTAAGTGTCCCATAGAGTCTAATGTTGAATCAGCCCAACTGGATAAGTGTAAAACTAATGAGATTCAGGCCAAACAAACGTCCGCCAGACCCTGATCCTTGTACAGCCGGAGTACCAGATCCTAACTAGTTGACCTGAGAATATGTGTGTATTCTCCCAGAGGAGATGAGTGGGGAACATATGTGTCAGACCTGCAGTTTGCACTTGTGCAAAAATAATCCAAGCCAGATTCTCAACAGCTCGTGGTTCAGTACTGCCAGGGTTGTATCAGAGGGTCAGTGCATTGAGTTTTGAGATTGAGATTCTCAAATGTGTTTGAGGCTTCTTTAAGAGATTGAAGCTAAAGGTAACAATCTCAGAAAAGTTCTCTTTCCTGTAAAATAATATTTTCTTTCTCTGTAAAGTATAGCAGTCAACTGGTGGTTCATTCTCAAATCATTTTTTAATCTAGCCTAGCCACAATATCAGGTACAACTGAGTAAGTGTTTGAAATAAAATATATACATATTTTTTCCCATTGTGTATTGAGGTAATAGTGATCAAATTTTTAAGTTAAACAGAATAGAAAACACTTTTAAGAAAATGTATTTAGTAAAGGGTCTATAGGGTGTCACTACATAGATCGGACTGGTAGTGATCCTCCTGTTTTCAGCCTCCTGAGCTCTGGGATTACAGGTGCATGCCACCATGCCCAGTCTCAATCCCCAGCTCAGTGGGCCCTGGGGATGGGGTCAACATGGCACTCTGGGGATCAAACCCCAAACTCTTTTTTTAAAATATGTTACTTTCCATATGTCTAGGACAATTATTTCTATGCATCAATAATTTCACAAACATTTATCTACTAAACTGCAAATACTAAAAAGATGTTTTCAGGATAAGTGAATTCTCTATACAGTTACAAAAGAAATACCACATAACTCAGACATCACATAGTTTAACTTATTTAAAAAACTACTTTGTTTTAACTTTCAAACAATCTGCAGATTTTTTCTTTTTTTTTGATTTAACCTGTAGGTAGCAGTAAACCTACTTAGCCACAAAATAACCCTTATACTATTTTTACTTTCACTTATTTCACTTTAAAATTTGGTCTGTGTGTGGCCAGAGGCACTGGTCTTCTAGATTACTTAGTAATCCAGTATTTTCTTGAAGAATGCTGTCCTCTGGCTATTCTGTTGCTGGGGTTGTTCCAAAAATAAACTGGTGAGGTTTAAATTACCACAAACTTACAATACCATCTATGATGATGCATTAAGAATTTTCCAGTGAATGAAAAGTATATTTTTATAGTTCACTTCCCCTTCTCCTGACAGAAATAAAAGCCTCTGAGCAAGCTGCAGGGAGTGACCAATTGCCGGAGTGACTCCAGCCCTGTGGAAGAATGCCCTTATTCTTCTCAAAAAGTGTCAGCTATCTGCAGTCATTTTCTTCTCTGGTTTCGTTCTTTACAAGATCAAGGAATACATGAAGCTAATAATGAATGTTAGGTTCTTCTTTGGCAGTCTAGTTTATATACTTCAATTGCAAATATACGAATTCTGTACTGTAAGTCTATCGCCATGACGTAATTTCAAGGACTACAAGACTGTGAACATTAATTTTGCATCCAGCAGTGGCAGCTGATGATGTGATTCAAATGTATATTCACATGCATGCTGCTGCGACAGCAGTTCCTCGGAGCTACCTGCGTATGCTTGTACTTACCAGCACACAGATTCCCATGGTGATATGGACAAGAAAAATCATCTTTTTCACAGTATTTTCCATAAACTTTTCCGAGCTTAGTTTTGTGACATAGGCACTCTCCACAAATACAAACTCCTCGGCCGCTGCACACAGGTTGGTCCTTCTGCAACTTGCAGCTTTCCGACAGGAATCCATCTTCTTCCAAGTGACAGCGACTCTCGGCACACTGCCAGCACTTGGAGTCGAGGGAAGCGTCCTCTACACAGCGCCCCTGCGGCCTTCTGTGGTCCTCACACTGGCAGCTGCAGCTTCTGTGTATGTGAATTTTAGTGGTTTCATTGAAACCAATCGGCTTGATTATTGCATAATTTTTTCCTCCTGTGACATCACAGTTTTTCATTGTAACTGTTACATTGAAAAGAACCTAAATTTCAGAAGAAAAAGGAAATCTATTGGTGTCTTTTTTTATTGACTATTTTATACCTGTCAATAACATTTGAATCCATATGATATGCATCTTAGAGAAATTAACAGTATTTTTAAATACATATTTAATCTTTTTCATATGCAGATAAAATTTTCTCTTTATCATTTATTTATTTTGGAAAATTAAAAAAATCTTTTTTTATTTTATTTGGTACAAGGTCTTGCTGTGTAGCTCAGACTCCTAGTGATCCTCCTGTCTCAGCCTCCCCAGTGCTGGAATTACAGGCATGTGCCACCACACCCACTTTTTGGCGGCTGTCTTGGAGCAGGGTCAGCAAGGCATGTGGTGCCAGGAATTGCATTTGAGTCCTCGCACTTACCAGGCAGGCACTTAGACTGCCAAGCTATCTCCCTAGCCTAAGAATTTTTATTTAGATAATTTAAAAAAGGAATAATTGCTTAAAATATATTATTTAACAGAACTGAATGTACCTATAGAAGTGTCTACTCCACTTTTTATGATTAATTTCTTAGAAAACTTGACAAAGGACGTATTGCTTTCTAGATCGAGCTCTGAAAATTCAATGTTCCTGAATATTTGGTACTAGGGATGGATAAACCAAAGCAAAGGGCTTCTGCTCTACAAGTTTTAAGCTCTGAGATATTCAAATGCAATTTTTCTTTTCCCGCTAGAGCTCCAAGTAAAGTCTCAGAGTTAAACCTTATATATGTTGTCAGTGGAAGAATAGCGCAAGGTTTTCTCTTGTATTATTGTTTAAGGAAACAGGCCGAGGACTCCTTTTCAAGTGTTAAGACTTCACCCAGAGTTACACCTTTGTCTCAGTGAGAGATATTTGTCCAGAACTGTAGAACCAGGCTGGCAGAAATTGGTTTTATTCTTCTGTTATTCTTTAACTGTTTTTCTCTATTTCTCTTTTTTTCCAAAATAGGATTGATTTAATATGTCTATCTAGTTTTTGATCTACCTTAACACCTTCAGGTACTCTAGGAAATGTGTGTGTGTGTGTGTGTGTGTGTGTGTGTGTGTGTATCTTCGTGTTGGATTGAAATTTGTCACAGTTTAAAAATAATTAGCGCTGAGCTTTTTGGTTGAGAATTATATGTAGCATGATACAAAATATCTAAATTTAAGGTTTTCTATACATTAGAATTAAAAAAAAATGTATATGGTTGTTACAGGGTTTCACTACACAGCTCTGACTTGTAATGATCCTCCTGCTTTCAGCCTCCCCAGTGCTGGGATTACAGGCATGGGCTACTACGCTCAGACTCTGGCCAGCACAGCCCACCTTGGGGGTGGAGCTGGTGTGGCATGTGGTTCCAGGGATTGAACCGTGGTCCTTGCCTAAGAAGGCGCTTTAGTCTGCTGAGCTATCTAGCCAGCCCCTAAACATTAGAAATCTGAATCATTACTATAATAATAGAATACATTTGGAGTTGGTGCTTTATTTTAAATGTTTTCATTTTTAAGAATAGTAGAGCTGGGCATGGCGATGCATGCCTGTAATCCCAGCACTTGGGAGGCTGAGGTAGGAGGATCATGTGAGTTTGAGGTCTGCCTGGGCTGTGCAGTGAATTCAGGGCCAACCTGGACTATATGCGGAGGCCCTGTCTCAAAAGAACCACAACAATAACAAAAGATTAACAGATGCGCAGCATAATGTTGTCAGTGCCCTTAGTGAGAGTAGAGCTGCATTTGGGCTTGGTATAATTAAGAGGTCAGGTGACTATTCTGAAAACCAAATCATTTAGAATATTTGCTTGGATCTAAAGAGGGAAAAGGAAGTAGTTAAGGAAAACAAACAAAAAGCCTACAAGAAGCAAGGAAAACTTCTAGTTTTGAGATTTTCTGAGTTATTTAATTTTCCAGAAAATAACTTACTTTTCACCAGAAAAAAATTTTTTGCTCAAGTTAGTGAAAATTAAATGTTTTGTAAACTGGCATATGTCTTTTGAATAAAATACAAGGGATTATTATAAATGAAATTAAAGAATTGGAAACTTGTGATAATTAATTTAAATTACAAATTTGTAGGCTCAATCACACCACCCACAGGTTCCAAAACTTAAGAGGAGAAAAATAAACTTTAAAGAGAAAGAAAAGCCTATTTTTATTAATTTTGGCATCTCAGAATATTCTATCTCTTTGACTGAAATTTTCTTTTTACTATGACACTAAAGTAATTAATAGAACCGTAAATTAGAAGAGATATTAGAAACCATCTAGTCCAACCTATTCACTTAATAATGAGACAACTGATGTCTCAGAGGCTGAATAGCTAAGTAAAAACCCTTTCACTCTGCAAGGACTTCCTCTGAAAGTATTTTCTGTTCTCTCTTGTGTCAGTGCTTAGACGATCCCTCTCCTCGTCCTGTTTCCTGAGGCATCTACCGTCCGGATTTCACATTCTATCTCATCCATCTTTAGGTTAAATGCTGCTCTTTATTGTTCCCTCTCTCACTTTGAATATATTGAGACAATCTCAAAGTGGAAGGATTTAGCCTTCTTAGCCTTTCTAACCATCTGGTGTATTACTTTCAACCTCACCTTTACAGGGAGACTGCGCGGTTCGCAAGTCACAAGGTGTAAACCTCGCTACAACTGTAGCCATCACTTGTTTGTACAGACGGGCTTTCCTTGTCTGTACCTGATGTGACAGCAGTGTATGAAGCTACTGCTAAGTGTTTAATGTAGCGCACGCTTATTTAATGTGCAAGTTTGAGAGTAGTTATTTGAATGAGAACAAGGAGAGACAATAATGGTCACTTTGAAGTGTGTTCTTGGGAGCAGCCGGTAGTTTTTCAGAATGGTTTGGTGCTCTGTGAGAAAGCATGCCTCAGGACGAGTGCATCTTCCGTGAGGAGGCTGCGAGGCTACGTACCTCGTCGTTGCTTGTCACGCTTCCACAGCCATCCATGCCTGGCTTCCGGGCCCCATCTGGACAGATGGCAGTTATGTTAAAATAGACGCCTTGTACCTGGTTTTCCACTTGAATTTTCACTTCTGAAATAAGCTTCTGCGAAGACATCAGTTTTGAATTACTTAGCGCAGTTGTGTCAGGTGTGAGCAACAAAGCAGAGTCAGGCTTAGCAAATCATTCTAGATTTAATTTTTAACGAAATCAGAATCTGTTTGTATAAAAAGATGAATAAAGTGAACCAATTATATTTGAAATATGTAAGAAATACCGATGGATGAGATATCTGAATTTCAATTTCCTATTTGTACAGTCATATCCAGGACTGCTGTTTGATTATTTCAGCTATTTATCACTCAGTTTGACTCACAAAAAATGCAATACCATTTGTATTTTTTTATGGGGGATCAAACTCAGGACCTTGCACTTTCCAGGTGGGTACTTACCTCACTGAGCTATCTCTCCGGCCCTCCATTTGTATTTTGATAAAGTTTAAACAATACCACGAGAGTACATACCATAAAGGGTGGATTTTGACTGCTTGCTTCTGACATTTAAGATTAAAAATTTTAATTTCAAGCATTCTGAGTATCCTGAAGGCCAGAATGGATTCCTGTTACAGAATTGAAAGGCACTTCTTGGGGAGCACATTTTTATATTAAACCTACAAGAATTCTCTGACACATATGGCCTTACTGGCTCTCCAACAAATGGTCTAGAATTCTTTTCAAGTCCCCAGGCCCTTGCTTGTGTCAATTAAGTTAGTTTCAAAACTCAATTCTAAAGTAGAGCCTTTTACTGGGAAGGAAACCACCATTCATTCATTTACTTATTTGAACATCATTAAGTAAACATCCACTTAATGTGTGTCCTGTATTAGGGCACCCACTAATTTCTTCTGTCACAATTTCTGACTTCCAAAGGTCCCAGCTTCCTTAAGCACTGCTGTGGGTGCAGTGTGTCCTATAAAACTAGGGGTCTACTGCAGACCAAACCCCACATCTTAGACTGGTAAAAACAAAAGAAGGGAAAACAATATATATATGCATTCTACCTCTATATATCTATATCCAAGAAGAGTGACATGTACAAAGTAAAAGATTTCCAATGGCCTTCATTTTTTTTACTTTAATAAATTTCTTTCTTAATTTTTCTACATTTAGGACAGGGTCTACAGGGTCTCACTATGTAGATCAGACTCGTATTGATTCTCCTGTTTTCAGCCTCCCAAGTGCTGGGATTACAGGCGTGTGCCACAATGCCCAGTCTCTGTCACCATCTCAGCACGCCCCATGGGGGGGGGGCGGCACTGCACACCAGGGCCAGGGATGCTTTAGTCTGCTGAGCTATCAGGCCAGCCCTTAGTAATTTTATTTCTTAAAAATTGTGCTTTCTAACCTGCAAAGCTCATACACTACAATTATTAATTAAGTTTAGTAAGCCAATAGACATTGCCAGTGGCATATAATGTTGGCGGGCAATAGTTTGAAAGGTCAGGAGAAAATGCTAAATAAAGTAAGATTGTTACTATATTTACTATATTCTGCTTGCTTTTGTGAAATTTAGTTTCTCTTAAGACTTTAAGGCTGTCAAGCCAATGTTTTTAAAGCTGAGTGTGAACACAAATGTCTAAATTTCTAAACTTTTTTTTCCCCTCAGTTTTGGGATATAGAAACTGAACTCCTTACACAATCTTAAGGAGTTCAGTTATGAGACAGACTCATATTTTCCCCTGATGTGTGATTCTTCAATGAATTGGGGATTGTTTCCGTGGGACCATGGAAACAAGACGAATTTTAGAAGAATCAAAAAATGTAGACATATAAAAATAATAGCAGAATCTTGATGTAAGGAAGTTAGTTAGGGTAAACTTTTAAAAACAATATAATAGAATTTTTCCACTGCAAAGGTAATCAGAATCATCGTGGGTTACCACACCCCACATTTCTAAAGAAATAGACGTGAAACTGGTAACTGATATCTCCTTTGGTACGGTGAGAAGACAGGTCACTGTATGTGCTTTGAGGCATACAAACACAGGGTGATGCCTAGCTGTATAGGTCTCTTCCTTACCTGGATTGTTAGGAATAAACTATCAACCGAAGTGAATTGCATGCACATTTGATTTTTCTTTAACAAACATTTCCTGGTTTTGATTTTTCTTGTGCCATTGTGAGAGAGATGCAATTTCAGATATTTTTCCTTATTTCATTCAACATAATTTTCAGATATATAACAAATCCCAGGTAAAAATAAATCTAAAAAAGTTATTTTCATTTAAAAATAAATTTAAGGGCCAGCCAGATAGCTCAGTGGATTAAAGCACCTGCTGAGGCAGATGCAGGGAGTGGGTTTGATCCTCAGCGTGCCAGCCCTGACTTCACTCCTGGAGGGCACTGAGAGGGTGATTGAGACTGGGGGGTGATAGTATGTGCCTGTAATCTTAGCTCTTGGGACACTGAAAACAGAAAGATCACTATAAATCCGATCTGTGTAGTGAGACCCTGTAAAACTCTGTACTAAAATACATAAAAAAATAAACAGGGTTCTCATTTTATATTCTGTATCTATTCTTTGTCTTTTTGTTTTGTACTGAAATTGGTGAGAGATATTGCCTGAAGAAAATCAGAAGAGAAGGAGCTGGAGGCTGTTCCGAAAGTCTGGCTCTTATTTACTTGCTTCAATTCTGCATGTGCTGGGAACAGAGTCTGAGAGTGTGGGGGAGTGAGACATTGTAAATGGCCCATCAATTCAAGGTAGATGTCATCCATATGGAGCTGCAGTGCAGGAAGCACCTGCAGCGCGGAGGGGAGGCACACCTGCATGCGGATCCTGCCTTTGCCCATTAGTTGTGATGGATTTGTTCCACTTCTTGGTTTCCACACACCTGCCCTAACACCTGCCCTAAAGGTCAGATATGAGGATAAATGAAGTCATACAAAGAAAGTTACTGCTTCTTAGCAGTGTGAAAGTAACAGTCACTAGGATTACAGCATTCCAACAGTGATTATTGTATCTGGGTATGGCCCAGTTTGAAGAAGCAGATGTTTCTCTAATCTTCTTGCATATAGGCATTCACTCTTTGCAAAACTGATGATAGCATATGACCACTTGTTGAATACAATACTGTATCTATTAGGGTGACTCTTTTAGTCAAACTCTTTGGGCAAGACTGCTAAACCATCGTGTGAACAATCAAATGACCATAGAGAAGCCAACAGACCCTTCTTCGTAACTTTCACATCTATGATAGAATGTTCCAGGGAAGACATTTATTTTAAATAACAGTGTGAATTACATGCTTTGTGATGTAGAGATTTATACACTTTCTGCCTTCTTTAGCCATGATGTGTGACTCTCTGAGTGCTAGATTTGCAGAGATTGCAGGTGGCCCAGTGTTAAGTTTTCCGTCAATGGGACAAGGAAGGAACAGAAAGCTGAAGTGAGTATCAGAAGGATAGCAGTAATGTCACGGCAGAGCCAGAGGTAAACTCCATGTGCTGGCTCCTAATCTTCTGCTCTTTGATGATACCCCTGCTTTCCTGATAAAACTTTTTACTTGAATCATCAAGATCATGAAGCATCGGTTCATATCTTGCTGCAGAAATGTGGAAGTTTCTTTGAAAAATTGCGTACAGTGTATACATACCTTATAGGCTTCCACGACCAAATTGTTGAGGTTGGCAGCTGTTGATTCTATTTCACCAGCAATGGTGCCAGGCAAAAGGGGCAGAAGTTCCTACAAAAATGTATCAGAATATTTACATAGCACTATTGCATGGGACAGCGATCGACATGAACAGTTTTGCAGTTACCAGTTGCAAGTAAGCCATTACATGACTGAAAAGAAATTTAAGATGTGAAAAACTTAAGTAACCCAGAAATGATAGCACGTGCTTGTGTACATATGNGGGCATGAGTGTGGATCCTGAATTACAGGACGATCTCATAATTTAATCAAAGAACAGACCAACATTTCACAGCATGACTTCTGTAGGACACAACCACAGAAGACTTTAAGTATGGAAAGTGTTCTCATCTCAAATAAGTTTGGGAATTTGTAATTGTCTCCCACTTAAATATTCAAAATGAACCTGGCAAATTAAGTTGGTCAGAATAGGCCTGCAATTTGGAAGCAATTTAATGTTACTTCATACAACATTTTATAGTACTTTTTTAGTTACTGAACTGTTTTCTCATATGACAAAGATAAATATTATCTAGGGCTGGTATTGCAAAGAATGACCTTTGGGACATGTTGGGTTAGATAGGAGGAAAAGACATAGTTAAAATGGGAACTGCACAAAGAAGATGCCCACAGTATATGACAGAAGCTCTGGATATTCCCAGAAAGAAAATGAGAATTGGCAGAGGCTCGCCAGTCTGATTGAGAAGAAACCCTTCTGATGAGAGCAAAGGGCACACAGGTATATAAGGAATCAGGGTATAGAGGCTTCTTTTCTGTTCATAGGTATCATGAAGTTCCTGCAGTATGCCAGCCAGGCTTAGGCACTAACAATCTGGTATCTCAGATTGTAGGGAAAATATATCACTTATCAATTCCAAAAAATCATTTATTGAACTTTTATTGAGCACCTACTATACATTTACTTGGAAATACTAAATTGCCAGGCCACATACTTAAGGATCTTGCAGGTATTCTTATAAGCAATGTACGTGTGAAGCAGTCACAGACACTATTAAAGGGGTTCTCAGCAGGCATTTCAGAGCAGGGGAAAGTTCTCAGGGACTGTTTCCTTGAAGAGGTGACTTGTCCTCTCTGTCTTAAAGGATGAGTAAGAATCAGCCAAGTAATGAGAGAGGATGGCTTCCAAGTACGGGTGTGAAAGAAGGGTGGCGAGGACAAGCACAAAGGACCAAAAGCCCTGCTAGCGAGCACACATGGGACAGCTAGAATCACGGCTCGAGGGACAGTGCAGGCAGAGCACAGCGGCAGAAGGAGGCCAGCCGGACAGGCAGAGGCCAGGCGGTTGCCTGGGCCATGTTAGAGTTCACCCTTCTAATCAGAGGGAGCCCCTGGGACGTGCCACTTTGGGCAGCCCTACGACTGCACTTGTGACTTTAGCAGGTCACCCTGACAGCCACGTGCAGGGTGGATTTGCGAGGCGGGTTAGAAAGTGGCTTTGGGCAGAGAAAAGATGGCTCATACAAAGGATCCCCGGGCAGTACAGGGGGTGACTTCGTGGCACACGCGGGCTCCTTGGGCTGCTAGGTCTGGGTGAACTTTGGGCGCAATTCAGTTAATATTATACTCGATTTAACGCTTCATCAATCAAAGGCAAATTTGCAAAGGAGGAGGGAGAAACTGGGAAAGCTAGAGCCAATAATAGTCTGAAAAAAATAATAAACAGCAGGGAAAGAGAAGGGCAAAGCTATTTAAATAAGCTGTACGTAACGTCAGCTATTAAACCTAGAGAGGAGCACAGGATTTGAGGGGTAGAAATCTCTGGGCAAGTAGTTCACCCTTGTAAATGTTTCCTAATCTTAAAATGGGAGTATTAATAAAAGGGCCCTCATTGTTTTAATACCTAAGATAAGTAGAGAATTAATATTTAAAATCTCAGTCCCTGACAATAGTTAATTTAAGTACATACGAAATAAAAGTGATACCTGTTCCTATCAAAGTATTTCAGATCATTTAATTTGAGTTAGAGTCCTACTTCTGCGGATGTGCTAATTTGTTGTTACATTAAAAAAAAAA